>SAYR01058686.1:47879-65477 GCA_004382745.1 Argopecten irradians irradians | reverse complement strand
TCTGACAATTAACTTGTAAACTTTTCTTACTCTCTGTGCATGCTTTCTGTATTAACATCTCTTGTGTTGTTTTGCCTGACTATATGAGTACAGTATTCCTCCAAAGACTTGTTTCTTTTCATCATCATTTGTTAACCAGTAGCAGATAATTTCAATGAAAAAAATTTTGGCAAGAGTTACACAAAGTCTGTACATGGTTTTCCATGACTGTGATATTATGGGCATAGATCATGCCATACTCTTTGGGAAGGTGCGTAGAACTCACTCGTCTATAATCATTTGCCGGCCAGTGAATCAAACTTTTCAAAAATGTCCATGGCAGTTGTATCCGAGGGAAGAAGAAGCACTTTTTCAGACCTGTATTTGGTAACTTCCCGGAATAGGCAATGCATTGTCTCTAGCAAATTTTGAAAAGAATGTCTTGATATTCTGTCTGCTTGTAACAGAGAGAGCATTATGCGGAGCTTTTCCAGAATTTCCATGTTTTCGTGGCATCAAACCAACAGTATCTAGTGACTACTAATGGCCTGTAATTTGTTCTTGCTGATGCTATGAATAAAACAAAAATGTAGTTCTACAAACACGGATTCCATTGAAATAAAAACCCTTATATGGTCGCTCTCGTTCCTTTATCTTGTGTTTCTTAGATTGGGTATGACTTGCCAGATTTACGATGAGCAAATAGCTAAGCCTTAACAGTAATATCTAGTTTACACTACATTGCTTCTCCACCATACACTTTACAGCCACATGTGTCCATTACGAAATTTTGACCTGTGCAATATATTCAAGTAGTGTCACATTCAGTGATCTGTTTGAAACAAAATACAACATTATTATCATTTCTGAATGAGTTATCGATCACGCGTTTCACAACACGCCGAAGTATATAAAGTGACATTTAAACTAACTCCAAGTTTGAACGTTCCTTCATTAATTATAACATCGTATCTCACCTACCGGGCTTCTGGTTTTCCGTGATCAAGTAATCATCATTGCAGATTACACACTATGGACAATTACAGAGAGATGAAACGTAGGTGTTGGTTGTCATTACGCCACTAAGAAAACTAAAACTAGAGTGATCATCCCGTAAACACCGGTTGCGTTCGGGTCCGTGCTTCTATAAATATGCGTAAGGCTATTGTGTCCCATGCTTTGGGATTCCGTTATATTAACAATTGCACATTTAGTATTTTGAAACAAAACAATTAACTCATAAGCCAATATAATAAGTAACAACATTTTAATTTCTAGTTGTCGGATTTTTATTAACCACCATGTCTTCACAGCAGTTATCAAAGTTTGTTCGACAAGAAGCAAAAGATAACGGATCTGCCGATCGAAGAATAAAAGAAATTTACGAGAACTCCAACAAGTTGTTTATTACAGCTTGATAACCATAAACAAAGTAATAAATTGACTTTAATTATATTGTACATTTCATGGTGTCCAAGCTTATGTGTTGCTAGACTAGTCAATATATTGTGTGAAAAAAAATAATAAAAAGTCTTCGGTCACGTCACAGAAAAATACAGCAAAATGTCTCGTGATTTTAGACGGCTTTTTCTCAGAATGAGGCTTGCCGCATCTGTACCCATTTTCGCAGTCGCCGTCACATATACATAACAGTTTCAGATTTTTTTTATAAACTAGTTGCTATCTTGGAAAATGTCAATTAGAGACTGCCTTGTACTTAAATAAATGCGTATGTCCATTAGTAGATTTAATACCAAATGGTTCAAGGCACAACACACATGTTCTCAATTACATAAGATATAATGATGTTTCCTTATTCCTTATAAATTGGCGACTATCTTGGAAAATGTCTTTTATATTGCCATAAGTCAACTTATTGGGATTACAAGCATTATTTTATGATCTATTTCAAATTGCTGAAATGCTTCAGTAAAAATATCACTAAATATGTCAAAGTCCACCAAAAAATAGTCATATATTAGGAGATATAGTGCTTTTTATTATAAATCGGCGGTCATCTTGGAAAATGCCTTTTATAATGTCATAAGTCAACTTATGGCGATTAAGAGCATCAATTTAAAATCTTTAAAAGAATCAATTTATAATCTAATTCAAATTGCTGAAACACTTCAGTAAAATACCAGAAAATATGTAAAAGTCCAACAAAAAATAGTCATATATAGGAGATATAGTAATTTTCCTTATAAATTGGCGGCCATCTTGGAAAATGGCCGCTATTTCTATATTTAGAAAAAATCTGAGGTGGGCGGGTCCTTATTTTATTTCTATATGCTTAAGTATAGTTGTGCCAAGTTTCATGCTTTTATCAAAATGTGCTCAATTTTTTTCACGATTCCGCTGGACTATTATATATAAAATCTTTTCTACGAATTTGTTAAGCCTCAGCGTAGCCAACTAAGCTTTTTGGGTAGCTAATGCTACGTCAATTGATAACGCCATTTCGTCCCAGTATACATAAATATTTTGCTTTGTTGTGCAATTTGGGCGAGATGACCACGTGCACGAAAATAATTCGGACATTTTTATCAAACTATTTCGTCCCAAGTCAAGATTGTGGCAGTGCCAATTTGATGGCCATTTCTATTGACGTACCCGTAATGGGATGTTGTCTGATCCGTGATAATGAGGATCTGTGTTTTAATCAGATTGCGAGGATTAAACCATTTTGCGGTTGCGTGCTTTTCTAAAGCAAATAAAGGTACCTTAATATTGTTGATATTGACACTGATGATGATTAACTGTTTGTTGGAATGATTAGTGATCACAACTGTTTAGATGTAAACAATGTCGTAAATTCAGATTGGATAGAAAATGTGGTAGTCGATACTCGGGCCAAGTATAAAGATATTAGAAATTTATTATAGAATTTTTAACAAATAAAGTGGAAGAAAATATGGTTCATTTTGAAGCTACACACACTAGGCACAGTACTCATTAAAATAATGTGATGACGAATGAAAGACGTACACTGGGTGTGCATTAAAACAGCTATGTCGCCTAGAAGTTTGTGGCTATGGATGATAACAGTGCTTGTTGTCATTAATTGATAAGTGATAACTGATACGACAGGCCTAGCCAGCTTGCAAATGTCGGCGCTACCATCGATGAATGTTTGTACAAACGAAATAATTAATCTTGTCAGTTGGCTTGCAATTTTTAAGTATGATTATTTGGGTTATCTATACACGATAATCACAGTCTGCGAAAGTATTCCATGAAGTTCCATAGACAAAAGGTCAACAGTTCCACTATACAAGAAGACACAACATGAATAAACCAGTCTCCTAAAACACGCACCTCGCACAACATACACGCAACACATCGCATACATTGGAGGCCGTCCTTACATGACCATAGCTGTTAATAGGACGTTAATTAATAAAACAAACAAATCCATAGACTCCATAGACAATATGTCTATGGATATTTCAAATTGCATAGACCCAGCATATTTTCCATAGACCACAACTTTTCCATCATGGAATGGATGGTCAAAATAATACCAAACTCTGTTTTTCAATGTTATTTTACTCATATGTTTATTGATTATTACATAAATTTCAAATTCTTCTACACATTTTCTCTTTCTTTCTCAATTTCAATGACCACACATGTTAGTTTGGAGATTAAGGTATTCTCATCAAACTCCTCATCATCGGATTCCGAGTCCACTTCCGCATGCTCCTGTTCTGCGTCATCCATTGAATCATACAAACATCATCCACTGGCACTATCCCTGTCCAGGTTCTTCATTCACTTTACTGGGTTTTAGCTTTCTACAGAAGTATGGCCTCCTCTGTCCACCAAGAGGAGTTTTAGTCTAACAAAAATAACATTGTAAAAATTCCAACTGCTTCAATTTTCCCAAAAATGGCAATATAATTGAAAAAATTACAAAGTGTGCTGAACTGGTTTTTTTCTCCTGACCAGGGAAATGCCATTTATGGCGATAATGATTGTCTTTTCTCTTATGTGTTGAATTTAGTAGATAAAAAGCTTAAGACTTGATTCTTACCAAGAACCGATTTATTGCAGCATCAGGATTGAACTCCTTGACAACGGCAGTTTTAGTTTTCACCATCATTACATCTGACATGTCTTTTGGGGACAGTCGGGCCTTTCTCTCTAGAATGAAGAATTCATAAAGATTCATTTGAAAAACAATTTGATCAACTGTTTTCAACAGTTTGTTTTATAAACAGCAGGAGGGATGAATAATACAATTACTTGGGATGAATAATACAATTACTACACCTACCTCCATATTTTACACATTCCTATCTATTGAGAAGGGAGCATCCTCACACATGCCAAAAAGTCCAAAATTGACTTTAGTTTTAAGTTTTAATATAAGTTACAAAAGGAGAAAAACTTAAGTTTTGACTTAAAGTCAGCAATTTTGGTTTGAGAAATCGGAGCCTGGTCAAATTATAAGATTGACTGCAAAGCTAAGTACATTTATGAAGGCTATGTAAAACCTGCCGTCATTTTAATTACAGAAGGTTCTTCTAGTAACTTCTTGTATATATATCATTAAAATAAACATCACATTGATAGGACATATTTTACATTACAGCTAATGAATCAGAGCAGTTTTCTTAGTAATGTAGTTTATCATGATCTTCGTGTGCCACACATGTATAGCATTAATATTACCTACTCTTGATGACTTGCGCTTGCGGTCTCTGTTAGACTACAACTTCCGTAATTATAAATAAACACGACTGGAGTTCAGGCGATTTATTTAGAGTTGTAAAGTATGTAATTTTACCTGGATTTGGCCTAGACGTAAACGAGGATAAAAATGCTTACCATTAAAATACACCATGTCAAATCTATTTTTTTTGTTTATACAATATCATCTTTAAATGTCAAATTTGAAATAGTATTTCTTTTTTACTCGACAGAATGTCTTTTTTTTCACTTACCTTGCAATCATAGAAAATTTGGCTCATTCTACACTCCAAAAGGGAATATTGTATATCCTACTCGATATTATAAACTGGAAGCCAGAAACTTACAACAGGAGATAATCTCTTCATACACACTGGCCTCAAAATTATAAAGCCGTAAATTTTACTGAAGTTTCTTATTGCAGAACATAATAAGCTTGGTAACTTCCTGGGTAAGACGTAAGACCTCATAATTTTCAAATCATGCTTTGCATTACTTGATGCAAAATACATTTTTGTAAATGCAATTTCGAACATCTGTGTCTATTGTAAATCTGCTGACCACGAATTAAACAGCCTTGACCAAATTGTTTTCATCGTATATACTACAATCAATAAATCTGGTAAAAATTCAACTAAAAATCTGAATGCCTTTTTCGTTAACGTTAATACATGTAAGTAATCTATATACATACATTAATTACTGCAATTATCAATTTCATCAATGTCTCTTTAAAATAAAAGAAAATAAGTTAAATAATATCAATTTAACAACAACAGAAATAATGCGATTTCCGGATTAGAAAGACTAACATGGGTGCTTGCATGTGTATCCTTGCCGACTTTTGACTTATCAATCATAGCCAGATACTTTTGTCAAATCTGCCCTGCAGGTAGGGCATTAGAATTGTACTTGCTGTCCCTATTGCGTGATCGTAAAAGGCGACTAAATTTAGGATATTATCTTTTCTCTTCTTCCTAACTGACTTTATCTTTCCTAATGCCTCCCTTGGCACCGCCTCACTTTTGGCCTCGATATGAGCGTTTGCCCCTGTAAGGAAGGCTCTAGGTTCTGTCCCCTGGCCGAGACACACCAAAGTCTATAAAAGTGGTAGTTTCTGCTCCTGCTTGGCGCTCAGCATACAGGAAACGGGACGACTGGTTCGCCCGTTGTCAGTATAATGTGACCGGGTGGGGTGTGTTGCTTGGTGTCTTCGGTGGCATGCTTCAGTGATATAGCACTATATAAAAAGGGCAACAGTTCCCACTGTACAAGAAGACACAACATGAATATACCGCAGTCCCAAAAAACGCATCCCGCACAACATACACGCAAGGCACCGCATACATGGGAGGCCGTCCTTACATGACCATATCTGTTAATAGGACGTTGATTAATCAAACAAACTTTTGTCAAATAAAAAGTTATTATTTGGTTACCTATTACAACAATCCTTTGATGGTATGAAACACTGTTGCAAATATGTTGTGTTTGTTTGTTTAATAAGGCTTTAACAAGTCGAACAGCAAGTGCTATGCAGTGCACTTTCACTACGGTAATACAGTAATGAGGTTTAAAGGGAGGCAACTCGAGCTTAAAGATGGAAGATATCTTGGTAATTTCATCAGATATAGTTCGGTTTACTACTGTTATATAGCAGTGTTAGGGCTGTACATGTTTTCAGAAAAAAAAATGGAATTAATGTTTACTAGAGATTGATGTAAAATTTCTATATCTATTTGTTTGATTTGATCTTAGTTAAATAATTCCTGCAAAGAAAGGCCTAATAGTAATGACGTTTAAAGGTAGGCAACTCAAGATTTCAAATCTCTAGATGGAAGTGAGCGTAGTAATTTCAACAGATAGTTCGCAACGTCAACCAAATAAAAGACTTTTGCAAACACATTTAAATCTTATCTTTTTATAAATCATGAAAACAAATATAATTAATCATCATTTATATGGCCCCGCAGGTAGGGCGTTAGAATTGTACCTGCTGCCCCTATTTAATGATCGTAAAAGGCGACTAAATTTAGGATCTTATCTTTTCCTTTCTTCCTAACTGACTTATATTTCCTAATGCCACCCTTGGCACTGCCTCACTTTTGGCCTTGAGTTGAGCGTTCGCCCCTGTGAGGAACGCTCTGGGTTCCCCCCTGGCCGAGACACACCAAAGTCTATATAAGTGGTAGTTTCTGGTCCTGCTTAGCGCTCAGCATACAGGGAGTGGGACGACTGGTTCGCCCGTTGTCAGTATAATGTGACCAGGTGGGGTGTGTTGTTTGGTGTCTTCGGCGGCATGCTTCAGTAATATAGCACTATAAAAAGGGCAACAGTTCCACTATACAATAAGACACAAAATGAATATACCGCAGTCTCCCGAAACACGCACCTCGCACAACATACATAGGAGGCCGTCCTTACATGACCATAGCTGTTAATAGGACGTTAATTCATCAAACAAACAAAAAATCATCATTTATAGCTTCAATTTTTAGATGAACTAAGAAAATCTACTGCGGAGGAATAGATAAAGAAGGCGTGTGTGTGAATTTCGGGAATACATAATATCTGAACTAAGATCAAAATTAAATAGTTCTAGTAAACATCGGAAAACATCACTGATTGCGTAATTGTCGATTATCGCTGTGACAAGTATTGTACATGTGTGTTTTATTATTTTTACCATCAATTAGGGTATGAAAGTAATAAAACAGTATTTAATTTTCATTGCGGATTCTTATTGTTTTAATGTGCTCAGGCTTACTTAGCGTACCTATGATTGCTGTTTCACAGCATCATTAAAACACGCCATCAATATCAATAGAATCCCAAAAAATGCTCGAGAATAACAATTTCGTTGTCAACCTTCATACTTCTTCCTCTTGACGGTTCTCTGAAGAGTTTTTTTGAATGTTTCTATATGCTCGCCCAATTACAGCTCGCACCACCGGCACAACTTTAAAAACATGGTCTATAAATGTGTTGCACACTTCTTGAGTGAGTCGATCTCGCCAGAAGACATGTAGGAATGAGATGAGCTCCTCCTTGGTTGTTGGCTTGCGTTCCGGAACGTCTCTCTTTTCAACGTGTTCCACACCATCTCTATTGGGTTCAAAGCACAACTCTCGGAAAAAAGAATAATGTTTTATTCATTTATGTAGAAAATGTAGTCTCTATGACAATTGTTATTACATTAATAATTAATCACGTTTTATCAAATGATGTATGAAAGTTATAATATCCCCCATTTAATGCGTCGAGTCGTGCATTTATTCAAATTGATCAATACGTTCAATATATTTTAGTCCAAACTAACACCAACCAACAACCCCCTCCCCCAACACACATACACTCTCCATCACGCACACTCTAAACACAATATACAAAAAAAAAAAAACAAAAAACACTAAAATGTTCTTACCAGCTGGTCATTTTCATCAGTTGATGATTTTATCCGTCATCAATTGGCGGGCATGTAATGATGTGTGCTTAGAGTCGTTGTCCTGAACAAATATGTGGATATCGGCGAACTTCCTCTGTATGAACGGATGAAGGGTATTATAAAGGATTTCCAACACGTAGAAGGTCTTCTCCATGATCCCTTCAAATATAAGTGGTGTCTTACCTCAACAGCTAATTCCTCCCCATAGTTGTATCTTAAGAGATTGTTTCGGTCTACACTGGGGAGTAGCAATTCCGTTAATTGGTCTGTTATGTTGTCATGTAGCTGAATGGTCGACTCATCCGTGAATATTGCGTCACCGAAATTTTCATTTATCACGATCAATTCTAGGCAAAACTCAAATTGTTTTAAGTTATTTGTTTGTTAGTTATTTAGATTAATTAACGTCCTATTAACAGCTATGGTCATGTAAGGACGGCCTCCCATGTATGCTTTCTGTTGCGTGTATGTTGTGGAGATTTTGCAGCTGTCCAACCTGCAGCTGCGACGATTTTCAGCATCGTCCTATCGCTGACCTTAAGTCCACTTTCTGGCAGGTTTTTGATCAAATCCTTTGAAGACATAGTAGATCTCCTCCGAGGTTATCTTGCCCATATCGGATATGTTCTTTTGCAACTTGATTGAATTCAATTGGTCGCCCCTATATTTGTCTGACAGCATAAAAAAGTTCCAGTTTGATAGGTATTTATAACATTGAGCGTTCATATGGGTTTTCATTTTTCTTCGTTCTTGAGTTTACATACGGAATATCGTCGTCATCCCCGTCATCAGATCTGTTTGCATCATCCAGATTCCATACTTGGTATTCTTGGATTTCAAGAATGGTACAAGACTTCAAACAATCTGATTAAAATACAGATCCGTATTATCACTACGTTGGATAAGAGGATCTGAGAACATCCCATTAGGGGTCACGTCAAGATGACCTTTGAAAATGGCCAAACAAATTGGCACTGCCAAAATCTTGACTGGGGGCGAAATTGGAGGTAAATCCTTTAAATCGGTACTTGTCCTAGAGTTCTGCATGGAATGTAACCAAATTTGGCCACAAACATCCTTGGGAGGGGAACAGAACTTGTATAAATTTTGGCTCTGGTCCCCCGGGGGCAGGAGGAGCGAGCGTTCGCCCCTGTGAGGAAGGCTCTGGGTTCTGTCCCCTGGCCAAGACACACCAAAGTCTATAAAAGTGGTAGTTTCTGCTCCTGCTTAGCGCTCAGCAAACGGGGAGTGGGACGACTGGTTCGCCCGTTTTCAGTATAATGTGACCGGGTGGGGTGTGTTGCTTGGTGTCTTCGGCGGCATGCTTCAGTGATATAGCACTATAAAAAGGGCAATAGTTCCACTATACAAGAAGGCATAACATGAATATACCGCAGTCTCCCAAAACACGCACCTCGCACAACAAACACGCAACACACCGCATACATAGGATGCCGTCCTTACATGACCATAGCTGTTAATAGGACGTTAATTAATCAAACAAACAAACAAGGGGCGGGGCCCAATATGGGAAATAGAGGTTAATCCTATAAATCGCTACTTGTCCTGGAGTTCTGCATGGATTGAAACCAAATTTTACTACAAACATCCTTGAGGGAAGGAAAATAGAGTTTATATAAATTTTGGCTTTGACACACTGGGGCAGGAGGGGCAGGGCCCATTATGGGAAATAGCGGTAAATCCTATCCATATAGTTCTGCTTGGATTTTAACTAAATTTTGCCCAGAAGCATCCTTGGGGGTTAACAGAATTTGTATAAATTTTGGCTTTGACCATGGAGCAGAAAGAGTGGGGCCCAATAGGGGAGTCGGAGGTAAATATTCAAATTCCTTCAGAAAAGAAACAATGAACCTGTATTCAGAACATTACAAGGCATTACAAACCGGGTGAGCGATACAGGCCCACTGGGCCTCTTTTTTATATAAATAATTCAGATATTTTCTTTCTCACTAAGCAATGGTCATAATATATATATAACTGCAACTTAAGTGCAAGCAAACAATATCTAGAAAATATCAAATATTTCTTTCAGATTGTACAGTTTAACCCGATCGAAGTTGAGTTTCTCCGTCAGGTTGGAAAGACAGATGTGTATGTATGGCAATTAGCAGAAGATATTTCCGAAATCAACTAAGATGGAATTACAACAGTTTTCCATTGTCCTTCAAAAGACTCCAGGGGAAGATTGGTATTCATTTCCTATATGATCCAGTTTTGTCAATCTTTATTGAATCCTGTTCAATGAGCTATATACTTTTGAACCAATCTGATTAAAATAAAGATCCGTTCAATACAGGATCTGACAACATCCCATAAGGGGTTCGGATGACATTTATATCATCTGAAAATCTAAATGCATTTTTACACCTTGCTACGTCAATTGTTAACGACATTTCGCCCCAGTCTACTCACCATCTCGCCACTCTGAATATAATCGCGACATACTGAAAAACTCGGAGTTGGTTATACTATCCAAGTCTCTGATTGACTCCTAGGAGCGAGTGGACCAATCAGAGAGCTTGTATCATATCGGAGACGACAGACAAACAAGAGGCCCAGAGGGCCTGTAATGCCATGTAATGTTCTGAATACAGGTTCATTGTTTCTTTTCTGAAGGAATTTGAATATTTACGTCTAAATTTCCTATTGGGCCCCACCCCTCCTGCCCCCATGGGGTCAGAGCCAAAATTTATACAAGTTATGTTCCCCTTTACCCAAGGATGTTTGTGGCCAAATTAGGTTACAATCCATGCAGAACTCTAGGACAAGTAGCGATTTATAGGATTTACCTCTATTACCCCTCTTGGGCCTCGCCCCTCCTGCCCCTGGGAGGTCAGAGCCAAAATTTATACAAGTTATGTTCCCCTTCACCCAAGGATGTTTATGGCCAAATTTGGTCACAATCCATGCGGAACTCTATGACTAGTAGAGATTTAAATTAAATGTTGACGGACGGACGGACGACGGACGCCGCGCCATGACATAAGCTCACCGGCCCTTCGGGCCAGGTGAGCTAAAAATGGCCGAGATCGGTGATCATCTGTTATGCATGACAATAAATGGAGCCTGGGGATCGCTAAGGGATATCAATGTGCAATTTTCTTAAGTGAGTTTATTAGGTCACCTGAGACGAAGTCTCAAGTGACCTATTCTAATCGCCTTTTGTCCGTCGTCGTGCGTCGTCCGTCGTATGTCCGTAAACAATTTACATTTTCGACTTCTTCTCCAAAACTGCTGAAGCAATTTCAAAGAAATTTTGCACAAACCTTCTAAGGCATAAGGCCAATCAAAATTGTGAATTATATGGTCCCTACCCCCCAGGGGGCTGTGGGAGGGGTAAAATTGAGTAAAATTTCAAAAATCTTCTTCTCTACTCACATATGTGGTAGAATCAAATACTCTTCATAGATAGAAAGGTCTTAAGGTCCTTTACAAAAATTGTGAATTATATGACCCTGGGGACTCTAGTTTCCCCCTGGGGAGGGGGTTAAGTTTACTATATATTGGGAAAACACATTTTTGCGCATTATTTGGTCATTTGTAATAGGAAATGAGTCAAATGTTGTCAGAATTATCAGTATGAGAAGGCCGTTTAATCCTATTAACAAATTTTCAATGACTGACCCCCAGGGGCCTTAGGGGCGGGGTCAAAATGGGTCAAATAGGCTAAAACTTCAAAAATCTTCTTCTGAAATTCTGGAAATGGTAGAATCAAATACTTTTCATAAATAGAAAGGTCATAAGGTCCTTTACAAAAATGGTGAATAAAATGAACCTGGGGAGGGGTTCAAGTTTACTATAGTTTATATAGGGAAAACACATTTATGAGCATGTTTTGCTCAATTTTCATTGGAAACGAGTCAAACTTGGTTAGAATTATTAGCCTGAGATAGCATTTTAATATCATATCCACATTGGTCCTGGCCGACCCCCTGGGGGCAGAGGGGCGTGGCTAAAAAAGGGTCAAATAGGCTAAAACTTCAAAAATCTTTTAAAATTCTGGATATAGTAGAATCAAATAATTATAGATGTTTTATTAAAGTTGTGAATTATATGACCTTGGGGTCTCACGTTACCCCCTGGAGAGGGGGTCAAGTTTACTTTAGTTTATATAGGAAAAACATATTTGTGAACATTATTTGCCCAATTTTCGTAGGAAATTAGTCAAACTTGATTAGAATTATTAGCCTAAGATGGTTTGATGGAAGCAAATACTCTTCATAGTCTAAAAAGTCAAATTTATAAATCACTGACCAACTTCAAGGCCCAGCATATGGTGTTTATATGTCTTTAATTTGTTTCATTATTTGTTTCATTATATATTCAAACTCAGGTGACCGTTAAGGCCCATGGGCCTCTTGTATTGAGGATCTGTACTTCAGGGATGCATTCGTTGAATGGATGGCAATTTTATTTGGTCTATGCTCATTAGGGAATCGTGACCTGGGGATGTAGCGTGTACTTTTCCGACTAACGATTTTTACACGAATCTTCGTAATTCAACTTTCGATATGATATAAAATTCGTCCATAATCCCATCATATCATATACCATAGTGACAAATATGGAATTATCTTAAATGTAAGCTGAAAAATATTCAGTTTGGATGATTTTTATGGTGTTCAGAGCATTTTAAAATTAATTACCCCATTTTCTGGAAATGGGATACAGGGCTAAGTATTTTTGCGCGTCTTAAACCTGTGAATCTTAACAAAATATTAACGTTTTCTCATCTGGTCTTTTAGATGCAAACATACTGTACCAAACACCGACATATAACCTTCAATTCAGTCAGCCATCAAACACCATTGGCAATAAAGGTGGTCTTCAGAAACAAACAATAAACTGTTTAAAGATGTATGGTCTATAACTTCGCTCTTTTTTGTCAAAGTGAAACTACTTTAAACACTTTTTATAGACTTGGAGGACTGAAATTATTTTTAATAATAAAAGTAAAAGAAACATTTTAAGATGCTGATTTATTCCAAAATCTTCCGAACAGAGTTGCAATAATCTCGAATTAACACGAGAGTTGTGTAAACAGGTGGTCGACCTCAGAAGATGGATCTAGAGAGAAAATAATGCTCCTACTTTTTTTTGTTTGTTTGTTTGATTAATTAACGTCCTATTAACAGCTATGGTCATGTAAGGACGGCGTCCCATGTATGCGTTGTGTTGCGTGTATGTTGTGCGAGGTGCGTATTTTGGGAGACTGCGGTAAATTAATGTTATGTCTTCTTGTATAGTGGAACTATTTCCCTTTTTATAGTGCTATATCACTGAAGGATGCCGCCGAAGACACCAAGCAACACACCCCACCCGGTCACATTATACTGACAACGGGCGAACCAGTCGTCCCACTCCCCGTTTGCTGAGCGCTAAGCAGGAGCAGAAACTACCACTTTTATAGACTTTTGTGTGTCTCGGCCAGGGGACAGAACCCAGAGCCTTCCTCACAGGGGCGAACGCTCGCTCCTCCTGCCCCCGGGGGACCAGAGCCAAAATTTATACAAGTTCTGTTCCCTTTCCCCAAGGATGTTTGTGGCCAAATTTGGTTACATTCCATGTAGAACTCTAGGACAAGTACCGATTTAAAGGATTTACCTCCAATTTCGTCCCCAGTCAAGATTTTGGCAGTGCCAATTTGTTTGGCCATTTCAAAAGGTCATCTTGACGTGACCCCTAATGGGATGTTCTCAGATCCTCTTATCCAACGTAGTGATAATAAGGATCTGTATTTTAATCAGATTGTTTGAAGTCTATCATGTACCATTCTTGAAATCCAAGAATACCAAGTATGGAATCTGGATGATGTAAACAGATCTGATGACGGGGATGACGACGATATTCCGTATGTAAACTCAAGAACGAAGAAAAATGAAAACCCATATGAACTTTCCTTACATGCCAAAAGCAATGATGTTCCAAAGGCAATTGTTGACATAATTATTAAAGGCCTCGGCTATGAGAAAGATGAGCGACCAGATGGTAGCCTCTTAATACTAGACTCTATTATAGGGCCATCAAGGTATTAATTAAAACAAGGGTTGGGGTTTCGGAAAGCCAGTTGCAACTACGTGGCTACTGCAATCAGTCAAGAGTTATCATCCTTCACAAGAAGAGACCAATTTCAAAGGGGAAAAACATTGAACCAGTTAAAGATGCTCCACCACCGAAATATGGTATTTTTTCACTTTCAAAAACAGGAGCAGACGATTTAGTATTTTTCTTCAGTTACAAAAGTTAGGTACTTTACACCATTACCAACATTGAAAAGTTTGAGCTTGTAATTAAGTTAAAAATATGAAAGATAATTAATTGCATCCCGAAAAAATCCGTGGCACTATATCTTATATGGAATGGAGTACTGATTGCGCATGCACCAAAGGAAAATGAATTATTTTTTATTATTTTTTGTGTTAATTTGACATATATATATATATATATATACACGATAAAACACCAATTATTGTTCAAATGATGAACATCATTTATGCTCTGTCGGCGGCGGAGCATCTTTAATATACAGTAAACATGTATGTATGTAATTTTGATTTACCCCAACTCAATGTGCTTACTACAAGTAACGTTTAGAAATTAAAAATATTCAAGACATTTGCAATAATTGTTCAAATAATGAATATCATTTATGCTCTGTCGGCGGTGGAGCATGTTTAACAAAACTTAAAAGTGGAGCGAGCGATTTGATAAAGCCAAGAAAGTTTCTCCATCACCACTCAAATGCTTTCGCCGAGTAACAAGACCCAGGATAGACTCGGCAACTGTTGAGAGAAATGAGAAGAGTTGAGAGAAAGCATCAAACGATGATAATCATATAACATAACTGTATGCGATGTGTTTGTATGTGTGCGATGTGCGTGTTTTCGGAGACTGTGGTATATTGTGTTGTGTCTTCTTGTACAGTGGAACCATTGGCTTCTTTATAGTGCTAAATCACTGAAGCATGCCCCTTCCGGTCACTTTATACTGGCAACGGGCGAACCGATTGCCCCACTCACGTTATGCTGAGCGTGAAGCAGGAGGAAAAACTACCACTTTTTTATAGACTTTGGTGTTTCTCGGCCAGGGTACAGAACCCAGAGCCTTCCTCACAGTGGCGAGCGCTCAACCAAAAGCGAAGTGATGTCAAGGGAGACGCTAGGAAGAGAAAGACAAGAAAAGATCCTAATTTTAGTCTCCTCTCACGATCATGCAATAGGGGAAGCAGGCTGCCCCTATTGCATGATCGTAAAAGGCGACTAAATTTAGGATCTTATCTTTTCCTTTCTTCCTAACTGACTTCATCTTTCCTAATGCCTCCCTTGGCACCGCCTCACTTTTGGCCTAGAGTTGAGCGTTCGCCCCTGTGAGGAAGGCTCTGGGTTCTGTCCCCTGGCCGAGACACACCAAAGTCTATAAAAGTGGTAGTTACTGCTCCTGTTTAGCGCTCAGCATAATGGGAGTGTGTTTGTTTGATTTCTTGTACACGCACCTCGCACAACATACACGCAACACACCGCATACATGGGAGGCCGTCCTTACATGACCATAGCTGTTAATAGGACGTTAATTAATCAAACAAACAAACAAACAAAGGTACAACGACCTACCTGCAGGGTCCATTCAGCGACGTCACGGAATTTCTCCTGGGGAGACCTACATTATTCATACCGCATTGTTTGGAAAGACTAGGTTTTGCTCTAAATTGTGACATCGTCGGAAAAAAATGCATATAAAGATGTATACAGCCAAAGACGATGACGATGTTATACAGCTTCATTGTCTCGCTCGTGCATATGGGACGATTATTTTAAAGCGTACATGTCACATCAGCATATCCTTGCAGTCGTATTAGGACCAGGGCAATGGGAAGACATTGCAATAGCATACCGGGACTCAAATGTAAATGTCAGTACCGGGATTATTGAATTTGTAAATGGCAGCTACAAAAGCCTATGTACTGACAGAACGAATTCAAATTATACTGTGGAGGCAGAGAAATTCGGCCATTCAAGTCGCCATTGTGGCTTTGTGGAGGTTGCTTTTTCAGTTAAAATGAAGACTGTTTTGTTTTATGGACAGGTAAGTGAAAAAAAAATAACATGTCCATAATACCTAAATCTAACATAATATGAAGGTTGTCTTTAGTCTACTTTTTTCTAATGAACGAGAACACAACAAAATTAATTAAAATATTTTTATTTAGTCCTATTCTGGCCCTGCAGGTAGGGCGTTAGAATTGTACCTGCTGCCCCTATTGCATGATCGTAAAAGGCGACTAAATTTAGGATCTTATCTTTTCTCTTCTTCCTAACTGACTTTAATCTTTCCTAATGCCTCCCTTGGCACCGCCTCACTTTTGGCCTTGGGTAGAGCGTTCGCCCCTGTGAGGAATGCTCTGGGTCCTGTCCCCTGGCCGAGACACACCAAAGTCTATAAAAGTGGTAGTTTCTGCTCCTGCTTAGCGCTCAGCATACAGGGAGTGGGACGACTGGTTCGCCCGTTGTCAGTATAATGTGACCAGGTGGGGTGTGTTGCTTGGTGTCTTCGGCGGCATGCTTCAGTGATATAGCACTATAAAAAGGGCAAAAGTTCCACTATACAAGAAGACACTACATGAATATACCGCAGTCTCCCGAAACACGCACCTCGCACAACATATACACAACACACCGCATACATGGGAGGCCGTCCTTACATGACCATAGCTGTTAATAGGACGTTAATTAATCAAACAAACAAACAAACAAAGGTACAACGACCTACCTGCAGGGTCCATTCAGCGACGTCACGGAATTTCTCCTGGGGAGACCTACATTATTCATACCGCATTGTTTGGAAAGACTAGGTTTTGCTCTAAATTGTGACATCGTCGGAAAAAAATGCATATAAAGATGTATACAGCCAAAGACGATGACGATGTTATACAGCTTCATTGTCTCGCTCGTGCATATGGGACGATTATTTTAAAGCGTACATGTCACATCAGCATATCCTTGCAGTCGTATTAGGACCAGGGCAATGGGAAGACATTGCAATAGCATACCGGGACTCAAATGTAAATGTCAGTACCGGGATTATTGAATTTGTAAATGGCAGCTACAAAAGCCTATGTACTGACAGAACGAATTCAAATTATACTGTGGAGGCAGAGAAATTCGGCCATTCAAGTCGCCATTGTGGCTTTGTGGAGGTTGCTTTTTCAGTTAAAATGAAGACTGTTTTGTTTTATGGACAGGTAAGTGAAAAAAAAATAACATGTCCATAATACCTAAATCTAACATAATATGAAGGTTGTCTTTAGTCTACTTTTTTCTAATGAACGAGAACACAACAAAATTAATTAAAATATTTTTATTTAGTCCTATTCTGGCCCTGCAGGTAGGGCGTTAGAATTGTACCTGCTGCCCCTATTGCATGATCGTAAAAGGCGACTAAATTTAGGATCTTATCTTTTC
>SAYR01058686.1:30500-42674 GCA_004382745.1 Argopecten irradians irradians | reverse complement strand
AATTCGTAGCAAATGTTCATACAATAATATCTCGTGTCATAATGGACAGAAAGAACTAAAAGTTATTCATTACGTAATTTTAATACTCTAAAGACATTAAACAGTATTTTTGTTGGCAATATTCGTCGTTTCGGCATTTTCAAAATTTTCTCCCCATTCTCAGACTCAAATGCAAATTCGTTTCATAATAGCAAAAACTGGTGGGGAAAAAAAACTTCGCGGTTAGAGCTTTAAATAGCTTATTAGTTATCCATCTTCCATATATAAGTTCAAATTAAATTATGAAAACATATCTGTAAATATCAAATAGACAGCTCTGCATTTAATGCTAATCCTGACCACTTGCAATTATGCTACGAAAGTATGGCGACCATACATGTATACCTTGACAAATTTTTTGGGGAAAAAAACATTTTGTTCCAAAACTAAAAAAATAAATACACCGTTGGAATGAGCTTGACGCAGGCGTCACAAAAAAAGCCTTCCAAGTTGCAATTTGTTCAATTTTAGATCTAACCCTATCACATAAAAAAGAGTAAGCTACAATTTATCCAATAACATCTATACTTACCCTCAGTCATATCATAAATTATAATTTATTTTCGGAAAAAAATGATTTAGCAAAGCAAAATATACCCTTTCGTAATATTTTGTACACTGGACATGGTCCTTATAATACTTGTCTCGACATCAATGAACGTAGATCTAACGGCAGCTGAAACCACATTAACTATACACTGTACTTAATTGTGATTCCAATATTTTAATGGGAGTTACCGTTCTTGTTTCAGTTTGTGAATACTAATCTAGTGGAAAAATATACTCCGGCTAGTAGTCACAAAAACGGTTCATATACAAAGTGCTGTCTACCATGTAGAGTATGATTTTATCGGGGTTATTTTTATCTAGACCTCAAAAACGTCTAAATATGGTCTTAGGGCACTCTGGGTTGGTCCATGATTATATAATCTAGCTGTAACTACATGTAATTCTCAGATCCCCGTGTTTATGAGTGTTTATGAACAGGCCTGTAAGGACTTTTTCAAGGCTCGTCTGAAAACAATATAAAATCACCAGGTCCGTCTAAGTTACATTCGTAAACAAACAACTAGGTTCAACCAGTGAAACAGCAATCGAAAACGGCCCTAGTTCTCAAATATGGATAACATTAGCAGGTTTTAATTGTATTAGGAGTGATATTAAGTCGGACACGATCTAAAGTCGGACATTTTGAACACGCCTTACCGTCCTAATTCCGGTTACCACGTTACAAAAAAACGCTGTCTACATACTAAATGAAGTATTGACTTTCTAGAGTTGTCTCCCGTTGATAACTTTCTCGTTTACATATTTTGCCAAGTGCGATCGAGAATAGTAGCAAAAGTGGTACATTTCACGATAAGAGCGGGTAAAGTTTTGTGACTTCAAACTGATATGAGAAGTCATTTCTTTTGATTATTACGCCATAAAACTTACAGCTGAAGTTTAACTGTAAGATTTGTGTAAAACAAATACAGAATTATCTTCATTTTGACAATAGAAACAGCATTTCATCTGATAATTTGGTTCAAAGTCGCAAACGTGATTTGATCTTGAGTCGGACACCAAAAATGTTCAAAACGATCATAAGTCGGACAGTGTATTTTATCATTATACAAGAGAATGTATGTGATATATAGGCATAAAAGGGTGCTGTGATTACCCTTTTTCATAATATAAGTTTGAATCCTTCATCACTTATTTTTTTAATATTTATTTTTTAAATATTTAATGTCTATTTTTATTTTCTAATCAGTCTTTTAAGTTTCGTTTCAAGTCACCATTGGCGTTTTTCTTAAATTTTTAATCAGAATGTATGGCAACGCACATTAATTTAGTGGAAAAACGTGTGTAGCCCAATGAATAAATTTTTTATTTAAAAATATGAATACACAAAAATTTCTCATATTTTATTGGTGGCATTCTGTTGATTGTGCAATTACATATTTGTACTTTGTAAAGCAAAGAAGTGATATCGAGAACACAATACACGATTATTACTCTTCCATCAAAAAGACAATTTTCGCTGACATATCAATGGTATATATATCAAAACTCATTCTCTGAATCATTTATCTAAAATATCGGCAACACAAGCTACAATGTAGACACAGAAACTTTAATTTGGGATGGCCATGACTCACGATTAGCGCGGGAAAATGATGTTGTCCATCCAGTCATCCTGGAATTTGCACACAGCACTTTTGGTTGTATAGTTTTCAATTCTTTTTTAAAGTAATTGGAGCAGGTTCTGCATGTGTTTATTAGGAACACCGGAGTTGCTATTGGCCATCGTCAATTTCTGAAAATGTTTGTGCTTTGCAAAGGACAAAGTCTCCAAGCATAAAAAATGAACAGTGTATTTCAGAATGGGTTTAGAGCGACAGGCATTTCTCCTTATTCAACTTATGCAACCACGATAAAACACAAACTCAGATTAGGCAAATACATTATGTAGTTGTTTAATGATAAGGCCAGTGTGCTCGCCACGTCTGACCATGTAACATCGATACATAGCGCGTTTGAACTGCAGATCCCTTTCGTGGTTTATTACGTCATGTTCTAAACTTTTACTAACATTCATATTTTTTTCCTGGAATCTCAGAAATAACTGAATATACTTTCAAGGAACATGTTATGTTAAAACATATAACAGCCCAATTTCAAGCATTGTATGAAACAAAATCAATATACATTCCCTTATTAAAATTGACCGCAGTTTCTTTCGCTTTTCAGTCCATGAAATATCTACAACTATTTCGTCAGTCTCATTTGTTATACAAGCTATATTTATTGATTTCCCTGAGATACACTGTATGTAAGTTGGAAACATTTTAAAGTGAAGTATAGCCACATCTCGTGCCCACAAACGCACGTGTATCTATTCAATGTCGGAGCAAATGTTATGTTGTAGCATACACAATACAAAATGCAAAGTCATGTGCAGTTTGCTTGACAACTGGCGATATGTCAATTACCGAAAGTAATATGAACAACAAATTTCTAATTTAATGATAAATGACTAATATTTTTGATTCAGTATTGTATAAAATGTTAACTTAATCCGATTGTCCGACGTAATATCAAAGCGATCTGGACTGTCCGACTCATAGTCAAATGCGTCCGACTCTCGATCGAATTGCAGGTTAGGTACTTTATTTGCTCTGTATTGTATTGTAAGGTAAAAAACGAGAGTATCGAAATGGAAATATGATGCAGAAAGTGTGCTCTCTCGGACGGTACCCATTAGATTAATAGTGGTCTTCATATCTCGACGTACTGCTGTTCTGAACACAAAGGGTGTCCGACTTACGATCACTTTACCCTAATATATTTTGTCATTGACACTTGAATTCTTTATATCCATTACTTGTAATCAGTAATTTTAGTCAGTATTTGAAGTTAATCTAGTATTCCAATCCACAAAATATGTATGGGTATATATATCGTATCAATGGTTTTTTTTTTATATTTACATGGCATGTACATGTAGCTTATGTATATATGTGTTTAGTTCTATTGGTATTGATACAAAATAATATTTACGATGAGGTTACGGCATATTAGGTACAATGTATGTTTCGTATTTTTGTGTTTAGGAAACTTCGCATCGTGTCCGGCATACTTACACGCATGCACATTGTACATGTGTCACGTACATACAGTAGATCTACATATATCGTCTGATAACACAACCATGCTAATTAGGTCCTCAGTGATTATGACAGTGTCACTCAAAAGATGTCCTAGTCAAATCAATACTAACAATTAAGCTATAAACATGCGGGCCACAATAGAAAATAATCGGCGTCGAACACGTGTGCTTCAATACATGTAACTTTTAGAAATGAAAGTCCGGGGAAATCCCCGTTACTATAAATAGTTTATGTGTCGTCGGCAAGATTTATTTGCTGAATTCATTTAATTTTTGAATACAGTCAAAGAAATCACTGCAAACATGTTTCTTGACATTTTTGCGTTTTTTAACTGCAAAATTGAGGACCATTATCCGTGTGTTCTGGTAAAGTCGCCGATCGGTTTCGCACAGGTGCTTGTGAAACCGATCAACGTCAAGTCGTGGGACTGAGCAATTTTCCGTGGATGCATCTACCCCTTAACTCCAAGAATTTTTTAGCAGAGTTCTCGAACAAAATCTGACATTTTTCTTTCAAAGTGATTTTTTACCCTTTGCAGCAACATTTTGGTAATCAACCCATATATATTTAGAAACGATACATTCGATCCTTTTCAAATTTTGTACGAAAAATGGTGTTTTCACATTAATACGTTCACCATAGCAACCGAAATTTTAAGAATATTTACAAAAAAAGTTAAAGTTTCTTACATATTATAACTCTTAAGACAACGAAAGTTATTTAGAGTCAATTTATCAACCTAACAATCAAGTATATTATTGTAGAAGGGTGAAAAATTTTATTGAATGCCATAATTTCAATTAATTATGAATATACCATGCGTTACCAACAAAATTAAAAAACCGATTGATTTTTGGAAATCTTAAATTCAGTGTTTCACACCTGGTCTTGCTTCATCTACGAGAAAGTTTGTTCTATATGTAACCAGCTTGGTGATCTTTACCTTTTGTGATGATTTCAAAAGAGAAGGTTGGTAGAATTGGGTATCAAAATTATTTAATCTTTTGCGTAAATGTTACCATGGGGCAACCAAAATATAAACTACGAAAATATGCATTTACACTGGATGGAACCATTTTCACGGGCTTACCATTTGGACTAAAAATATCGAAAAAAATGTAATGATGTTGCAACAGAATCGTTTGTTTGACATGTTAGCTTGCTTTATATAATTTAAAATATTTAATATTCATACTCGATTATTTCAAGTTTTTGGATCGCCAAAAACGCAACATAATTAACCTGTAATGTCATTGTATGCACAGCTGACGCCTACAATATATTGATCAAGATGTTTAGATTGGAATAATATGCTAGAATAGTAGTATGCTGTACAGTGTACACAATAAAAAATGCAATGCGTACTACAGTACATAGTTAACTGCAGTCATATATAGTAAATTACCAACATTGTCATATTGCCAGTTTCATTTAGTTTGAGTCCACACGAGAAAGTATCAATATTCCATCAAGATAATAAAATGAATACAGAGTAAAAGACTAGCAGACAGGCTTTTTTTTTTCTGACAAAATTTGTTGAATTCTAGGCATGTACATGTACTCCAATTAATGATTGACATGTTTATTTTTTTAAAGAACAAAACGCATAATAATATTCATATTTGATAAGAAATACAAACCATCTCTATTAATCATTATTATCTGTGGTGTTCTATTCGCTAGTTCATGTATTGCTTGGTTACCAAAAAGACAACCTTATATATATATATATATATATGGTAGAAGCCCTCACCTTTCCAGATAACAATCTATATACATTTGGCAAAACAAAATGCATTCGTACATATATGTTGTATATGTGATGTATACCTTGTCCATGATTGTAAGATCCATGTAATGTAGTCGCTCAAAACTGTCTATATTGTTAAGGGCTTCTTTTAAGTATTTTTTTTTGTCTATAATTTTGGCAAAATAAAAAAGAAGCGCTAATAATATAGGCAGGTTAGCGGACTACATGTAATGGCACATACTTGTTGTGTTATTGACTCTTGCGACATATTGCAGATACACTTGATTACAGTTGTACATACATGTATATGTGATTGTTCTTGACCATATTGTAGATACACTGTGGTGTCTACATATATATATACTGGTGTTATCTCTTGACCATATGTGTTTATACAAGTGCAATGTCTACAAACATGGCATATGGTATATGTGTTAAATTATGTTATTGACCATGATGTGATACATATGTACACTGCCGTGTCTATACATGCGTAATGATTTCATGTATCAATACCATATTCTATTGTAGATGCAACAGCAATGACTAACAGTACTATGTACTGATTGTGCTTTGAACCATATGATGATTACACTGCAGTGTCTGCAGATATACAGTGTGTATATTTAACACTTGCTAGGCTTGCGTCACTATAGCGCTTATACTAGCCGATTTTGTTTACCATAACATGCATGCGTTACATTGAACTTTGAACTTGCGTAGGAAATGTTTCTGTGCAACGAAAAAAGGACTATTTTTTTTAAAACGAAACACATGGCCTTTGTTTCATTTGAAACGAAACATTATGCGTGTATATTGTTGTTTTTTTTCATAAGAATTTTGAGAAAAGATGTCAAACAATATATACAGTGTTTTATATATATATATGATTCAAGACAATTTTAAATTAACACCATTGTATAAAGAAACGGAAAAATATCCCGACCGGGGCACGTGCTTTCAGTTTGTTTGTAAAAAATGATGTGGTGTCATATGTAAAGGCAGTTTACCGGTCTGTGCCCTAGTGTGTGCGCCTACGATCGAAGCTTTGGGTTGGACGGGATGGTGAGACCCTCTGATAGAGGTCAAGTTATAAAACATATCCTCTTGTCTGTTGTCTTTGTGAATTAATCATGTGTATTATAAAACATGGCACACGCTATAATCCACGTGTTGACATGTCCGCGTTACCACAAATACATTGGCTAATCCATCGAACAAAAGTGAATTTGTTTCATCTATCATGGCTGGATGAGGCTAAGCTGTAGATGTATATAATACATGGCTCCCAAGGATGTAAATCGTCAAGTCCAGAACGACATCAATCAAACACACTTGAGACTACTTAAAATCGTGTTTTCCACAACTCGCGCAAACTAAAGTGTGTAAGCGTGCTCAGCTTCGCCTCGCTGCACGAATAACGGTCCACCGAGTTCACACATGTGGCCGTGTACAAATTCTTTATGTTTATTTTCGCTATTATATTGAACTTTTAGCAAAATTGAAATATATATTTAACAGTCTGATCTGATTTGAGAATAAAATATTATCTCTGAAATTACTTTGTTTGTCATGTTTATTTTACACAATCTAACAGTTTTTGAGGATATCAGGAGATCATAATCTTTTCTTCTGGAGAAGGAGTGTAATGCTACTACGTGAAGCGTATATTCCTGTTATTATACTTGCCTCCCAGACTTTTGACCGCTTTTTATGGAATAATTGTACGTCACTATTCAAATGACGAATTTTATTGGCATAAAAATATAAATAGAAAAGTTCGTTGTGAGTGTAAATATAGGGAATTGGATTCTCGGTTATTTATTTGTTTAACCATAGGGCTGTTGTATGAGAGCAAATTGCCGCTGCCTAAGAATATAATTGACAATATGTGGCTGAGTCGTAATAGACGGCGGCGCCCCATAGAATTATTTCTTTAGAGGGAATGTGCTCCTACAAGCAATGGTTTACATTAAAAACGGAAATCCAAACCCTATATTATGTCTTGACCATTATTGTAGATACACTGTGTGTGCTATACATGTATATTTTTTATTGCATTTGACCGATTATTGTAGATAAATCTGCTGTGTCCTATCACAGAAGATCGCTGCAAGTGCTACATATTATGATCGTGATTCTTTGCCATGATATGAAGTGTTGACTGGTCTGTGACCAGAGTTACGATGTAGATCGGTACATAAGCATGTGAGGCTTGCAGTTAGATGATCTAGATAGTGGCTTGTCAGGATTGTAAGACGCACGACTGGCCAGTGCCTACCTGTGATGATGTATTTTTATGTAGTTGTCATATTCGACCTAGTTGTGTCTTGTTGTTTAGGCATACTTTGTTGATAACAGAATCCAGAAGGAATTGACTTCACTTTTTACTACAGTGTGCACTTTTATATAGGCTATGATTAAATCCATAAACAAGTATCCTGAACATTTTTCTACATTAGTGCCTCTTTTTAGCAAATGATTTGCTAGAAGATAAAAACAATGTATATATTCAAACAAGAAAACAATTCAAAAATTCATATATGATTAGTTTTGAATAAAGAAAGCAGAAAAGACACGATTGAATGCTGGAGTGCTCATTACAGGGTTATGTTAAATACGATGGCTGACCCCTTTGCTAAATTGTAATTTTAAAATTAAACGTGTCCCCTACATTTTGTGTAACATACATGTACAATTTTTTAGCGCTAATCTTTTTCTGGACAAATGATCGAAAGTATCAGATCTATCACTGAGGGCATTGAGCATAATTTGTGACATTGTGTGTCAATTGAGAGCAGTTAAGGTGAGACTATTACGCAGGCAAAAATGTTTATACATTTTGTATCATCTGCTCAAGTTGCCCTGTCAACTTCCATCCAGGAAAGACCATAATTTGGATTACATGTAAATGCATATGCAGTATAAATAAAGATGGATATATAAGATTCCCAGTTGACTTATTTGTATGATCAGGACAACCTGCATTTTAATGTTTTTAGGCAATAGTATATTGCATGTGCTCAAATCTTTGATTTGAGATAAGAGCAGCTTTTTATGTGAACTGAATCTATCTGTATACATACGTGTAGCGATGTGATAGTGAGTGTATGATTGTAAGGGTCAGTTATTCTAAATTGATTGATCTCTGCAACTTATCCACTACATAAGTTAACATATCTATCCAAAATTGAAACACTTTTGAAGAATTGTAAAAAAAATGAGACTTTTTTGGTCAGGATCCCCTAAAATTTCAAAATAGTAGATTCCTTTGTTTTCATGTCAATAGACTATTTTTGCTAACTGTACTGGATTAATTAGTTTGAACCTCCTCCTGGGAGGACATTTTTCTTAGTTTGTATTTTGAAGATCAGATTTCATTACATGAAAATTTGAAGAATCATATTTTAAAAAAAATAGATATACTTTTCCGGTTACCCACGTTACAAAAAAACGCTGTCACAGGCTAAATGAAGTAGTGACTTCTAGAGTTGTCTCCCGTTGAAACTTCTCGTTTACATATTTGCCAAGTCTATCGCGAATAGTAGCAAAAGCGGCTACATTTCACTGTGAGAGCGGTAAAGTTTTGTGATGTCAAACTGATATTGAGAATCATTTCCTTTTGATTATACGCATGCAACTTAAAACTGAAAGTTTACTGTTAAGATTGGTGTAAAAACAATGCAGAATTGATCTTCCTTCAAGGCCGATAGACAGCGAGGCATTTTATCTGATAATTGTTACAGATATGTCGCAGAGCGTTTGATTGATCTTGAGCCGACACCAAAAATGTTCCAAACGATCATAGTCGGACAGTGAATTTAACATTATACCAGTATCCCATGCTTGGTTTCAGAGAAGAAGTCGTTTATATGGAAATAGCCAAATTGACCCCTTTTGGCCCCGCCCCTCAGGCCCCTGGGGGGTCAGCCCCATCATTTGTACAATTTTCAGTAAGTAGCCCATAAGGATGCTACCAGCCAAATTTTGTTGAAATCCGACCAGCGGTTATGGAGAAGAAGTCGATTGTTGACGGACGGATGGACGGACGGACGGACGGACGACGGACGACGGACGACGGACGACGGACGCCAGACGCCGGACGCCACGGTATGGCATAAGCTCACCTTGGTCCTTCGGACCAGGTGAGCTAAAAACCTTATAGTTTTCGGGATCGACGAAAAAAAGGATAACGAGGAAACGAAGCAGGCGGATGAAGAAACAGTTAAAAAGCTACTGCAAACGTGCAAAGCGTCACCTGAAGGAATAAGTAACATTTCTAAGATTATCAGGCTCGGCAAAAAGCAAGACGAGAAATCACGACCCATCTTAATCAGCCTCGGCAGCAATTCCGATAAAGCTCAGTTTTTCAAAAACATCCGAAACCTACAAAATAGTGATTTCAAATCTATTCTAATTAGTAATGATTTGACGAAAGCAGAAAGAGAGGAAGAGGCAGCCTTAAGGGCAGAAGCAAAGCACAGAAACGAACAAGAAAATTTGGGTTTTGTTTACCGCGTGAGAGGGCCCCCTTGGAACCGGAAAATCATGAAAATCAAAACGAAAACTCAGGTCAAACCCTATCGGAAAAGCTGACCTGTTTTTACACCAATGCAGACAGTCTGTTAAACAAAATGGGTGAGTTAAAACTGAGGATTCAAGAGGAAAAAACGAGTATGGATGTAATAGGTATAACTGAAATCTACCCTAAGAATTATAGATTTCTACCTACTAAAGCAGAACTGAACATCCCGGGATATGAACTTTTTATCAATGAACACGACCCAAACCGACGCCGCGGAATAGGCATTTACATCAAAGAAGGCCTCAAACCAGTGGAAGTTAATGTTAAAACAACCTTTAAAGTGAGTGTCTGGGTAAAACTAAAATCATCAGATAGGGAAAGTGTCTTGATTGGCTGTGTCTATCGAAGTCCAAATTCAGAGAAGGAAAACAATGATGAACTACATAAATTAATAACCACTGTTTCGACAGATAAAGTGCTTTTGAGATTGCTAATTTTCGGTGACTTCAATTATCCTAATATAGACTGGAACACATGGATTTCACAGGGAGATACACGTGGAGAAAATTTTATAGAACTTCTGAGAGATAATTTCCTCAATTCAACTGAATTCAACTGAATGTACGCGAGTTCGAACGGGAAACGAGGCGAATATCCTCGACTTAATTTTGAGTAGCGATGAAGAATCAGTGAGTGATATTAGTTACAATAGCCCTATAGGCAACAGTGATCATCTTCTTCTATATTTTAAACACGTGTTTCGTAAAGGAGAACATACAAATTTTCAGACAGGTTACAAATACCGCAAAGGAAACTACAATAATATGAAACGGGATCTGCAGGAAATAAATTGGATTGAAACTTTGTCCGATCTAAATACTGAAGAGGCCTATGATACGTTTCTAAAGATATTCAACACGTTTGCGGAAAAACATATCCCACAAAAGAGAAATTATGGAGCGCACACTAAAAACGGCGTAGCCTTAAGTGGAGATCTTCGGAAAAAAAGAAACCTCGTGCATGGACGAGATTTATAGAAACTAAATCACAAGATAGATATAAGGAGTATGCTAAACGCAGAAATCAGGTCAAATGGGAACTCCGAAGGACAAGAAACAAAATTATACCGGAAGATGAACACGGACGAGGATCAGGAAATCTTGCAAAAAGATTTAAATAATCTCCAAAAATGGTCAGATGATTGGCTACTAAAGTTTCATCCGAACAAATGTAAGGTACTTCAGGTCAAGGGATCACCTAACAATAGAACATATCGACTCACAAACCAAACTGGGGACGTGGTTCTGGAGAAAATCACCAACGAGAAAGATTTAGGAGTCACTGTGGACACTAATTTGGACTTCCGAACTCACATCCAAAATTCAATAAACAAAGCTAATTCTGTACTCGGAATCATAAGAAGAGCATTCACTTTTTTGGATGAACCGATGTTCAAGCAATTATTCAAGGCGCTCGTGAGACCGCATCTCGAGTATGCGGCCAGTTCATGGAGCCCATACAAACTTTTGGATATCCAGACGCTGGAGAATGTACAAAGAAGAGCTACAAAACTTCTACCCGGACTTAAGGATCTCACATACGAAGAGCGCTTAGCTAAACTGAAATTACCAACAATTAAACATCGGAGGTTTCGAGGTGATCTAATAAACGTTTTCAAAATAGTAAAGAAAAAGTTTGATGAAAAAGTCACTTCCGAGCTGTTTGTGTTTGATAAAAACGAAAGAACTCGGAAAGTATTTGAATGAATCTGTCTCAAATTTCATATATAGGTGCCCCTAGGGCCCTAGTGTGCTTATTTCGATTTGGACCGATCGATCAACAAGATGGCGCCAAGGAGCCATTTGAATTTTAGATAGTTGAAGTTTGTACTGCTATTTCTCAAGAAAGTAACTGAAGCGATCTGTCTCAAATTTTTATATGTAAGTATGTGTTGCAAAAGTTTGAAAAAAAAGCATGAGAAAAGAATCCTCCTTTCCTTTGTAGACTAGCATCCCTTCTTTGGTGGGGTGCCCAAGATCCCTCGTGATCTCTTTGTTCTGAATATGGTATATCTTTTGTTGGTGCTTTAATTCAGAGATCTATAGACCCTTTGTTCCTTGTGTTGCATTATTGATTTTAATGAAGAATGGATCGAGCTTAGATTACCTCTGTCAAAAAACTTTTAAAATATACTTACCAGATTA
>SAYR01058686.1:6292-22857 GCA_004382745.1 Argopecten irradians irradians | reverse complement strand
AAAGTGTAACAGGTTGGTAATAGGTCGTCAGGCTCCCTCTAAACTAGAAAGCATGTAACAGAATTAAATCAATTTCTCTCTAAAATAAGAAAGTGTAACAGGTTTAATTCAATTTTCCGTCTAAAATAAGAAGTGTAACCAGGTTTTAGGTTTGACAAAAGATTCTCTCTTAAAACAAGAAAAGTGTAACAGGTTGTAAGTTGATTCCTCTTTAAAATAAGAAAGTGGTAAACAGGCTTTTAAATCAATTTCCCTCTAAAATTAGGAAAGTGTAACATGGTTAAAACCAATTTCTCTCTAAAATAAGTAGTGTAACAGGTTTAATCAATTTCTCTCTAAAATAAGAAAGTGTAACAGGTTTTAAATAACAATTTCTCTCTAAAATAAGAAGATTGTAACAGGTTAGGGTCGGACAGGTTCTCTAAAAAAAAAGTGTAAACAGGTTTAAATCAATTTCTGTCTAAAATAAGGAAAGTGCTTACAGGTTTTTGGTAGGACAGGGTTTCTTCTAAAATAAGAAAGTTTAGTAAACACTTCAAACATCAGCACCATTTACGTTATGTACAAATGGTGATTGTGTCGTTGGCACTTTCTGTAAATGTTTCCTCTTACTCTATAATCATATGTAGTCCAATGTAAACAATGATTATTAAAGTTATCAGACCTCTAACGACCACAATGCTCGTTCTTTAACAGTTCATTTGCACAATGGTGAATCTGATGGGTCTGTGCAAAAAACACAATGTGATGTGGCAGAATATCTGGCTTTCAGGCAGTCACCACATAACTGGTTATTTTATAAGATCAGTGAAAAAAATGCATCAAGCGAAAGATGTTCAAATTAAAATTAAAATTGTTAATTCCTAATTTCTTATGCGCAGTAGTTTTAAGTTTTGTAGAGTAAAGGACTACATTAAGGGTAAATCAGATAGCTACATGTGTGATTATGTTTACTGTTCGTAGCACATAAAACAAGATGCAGTTTGTAGCTCACCTGCGTCGAAGACCAAGCGTTGAGCTTTATGCCTACCGTGGCGTCACGGCGTCCGTCGTCCGTCGTCCGTCGTCCGTCGTCCTTGTCGTTTCCGTCCGTCCCCGTCCGTCCGTCCTCAACAATCGGACTTCTTCTCCATAACCCGCTGGTCGGATTTCAACAAAAAACTTGACTGGTAGCATCCTTATGGGTATACTAAACTTGAAAATTGTACAAATGAAGGGCTGACCCCCCAGGGGCCTGAGGGGCGGGGCCAAAAAGGGTCAATTTTGGCTATTTCCATATAAACGACTTCTTCTCTGAAACCAAGCATTGGATAGCACCCAAATAATGCAATGGTAGCATCCTTATAGGGTTGGGGATTCAAAATTGTAACAAATGATGGCGGCTGGACCCCCAGGGGGCCTGAGGGCGGCGGACCAAAAGGCGGTCAATTTGGCTATTCCATATAAACGACTTCTTTCTCTGAACCAAGCATGGGATAGCTCCATAATGCAATGTAGCATCCTTAAGGGGTGGGGATTCAAAATTGCTTACAAATGATGGGGCTGACCCCCGGGGGGCCTGAGGGGCGGGGTCAAATGGGGTCAATTTGGCTATTTCCATATAAACGACTTCTTCTCTGAAACTAAGCATGAGATAGCACTCATAATGCAATGGTAGTACGTTATAGGGTGGGGATTGAAAATTGTACAAATGATGTGGCTGACCCCCGGGGGCCTTAGGCTAGGGGCGGGGTCAAAAGGGTCAATTGGCTATTTTCCATATAAACGACTTTTTCTCTGAAACGAAGCATGGGATAGCACCCATAATGCAATGGTAGCTATCCTTATAGGGTGGGGATGTCAACAATTGTATCAAAATGATGGGGGCTGACCCCGGGGGGCCTGAGGGGACGGGGTCAAATGGGGTCAACTTTGGTCTTATTTCCATATAAACGATTTCTTCTCTGAAACTAAGTCATAGAGATAGCACTCATAATGCACATGTAGTATCGTTATAGGTTGGGGATTTAAAATTGGTACAAATGATGTGGCTGACACCCGGGGGGCCTGAGGGGCGGGGTTCCAAAAGGGGTCAATTTGGCTATTTTTCCATATAAACGACTCTCTTATTCTCTGGAAACAAGCAATGGGTTTAGCACCATAATGCAATGGTAAGCCATCCGTATAGGTCGTGGGGATTCAAATTGTAGCAAATGATTGGGGCTGACCCCCGAGGGGCTGAGGGGCGGGGTCGAGTGGGCAATTTGGGCTATTTCATATAAACGACTTCTTCTTCTGAAAACAAGCATGGATAGCACTAATAATGGCAATTGGTAGTACTCTGGTTATAGGTTTGGGGGGATTTTTTCCCCCCCAAAAAAAAAAAAAAAAATTCTTGTACAAATGATGTGGTGACCCCCGGGGGCCTGAGTAACCGGGCGCGGTTCAAAAGGGGCCAATTTGGCTATTTTCATATAAACAACTTCTTCTCGAAAACCTAAGATGATATTAGCACCCATAATGCAATGGTTTGGCATCTTTATAGGGTGGGCGATCAAAATTGTGCAAATGATTGGGCTGACCCCCAGGGGGCCTGAGGGGCTGGGAGAGGGCGAAAGTGGCCAATTTTGGCTATTGTCCATTTAAACGACTTCTTCTCTGAAACTAAGCACAGGTCTATTAGCATCCATATACAATGGTAGTATCCTTATAGTGGGGATTCAAAATTGTATGCAAATGATAGGGCTGACCCCACGGGGGGCCTGGAGGGGCGGGAGTCAAAAGTGGTCAATTCCATATATATATGACGTTTTCTCTGCAACGTAACCATGGCGGATTACGCTCAATAATGCAATGGTTTACATCTTTTATAGGGTTTGATCTCAAAATTTTGCAAATGATGGGGCTGACCCCCGGGGCCTGATAGGGTGGGGTCCAAAAGCGGGTCAATTTAGTTATTTCCTTATAAATGATTTCTCTCCTGCAATCTAAGAATGAAGCGCTCTATAGTTGCATTCGCTAGCATCCTGATTAGGGTTCGGATTTGAAATTGTACAAATGATAGGAGCTGACCCCCGGGGCCTTAGACGGCCAATAGATTGCAGAGGCACCTCCTCCTCCTCCGCCTCTTCTGATACCGCCTGTACTTGTGCAGTTTCTTTCTTCTTGAGTTCAGGACAATTATATCTGAAATGCCCTTCATTTCCACATTCATAGCACTGCTTCCCTGGCTGCGGAGTGATTATCTTAAGAATTTTATTTAAGGAAGTCTCCATTCTTCCAACTTTTTCCTCCAAGGTTGATAACCGTTGTTCAACCAACGAGGGTCCTTTGTCATCCTGTGGTGAGCTACCAGTGTTTGGTTTTGAATACGATAGCTTTTGTTTTCCACCGAAACTTCGCTGCTGGCCATACGCTCTATTTACATTTACTGCTTCATCTTCGTCTTCCTCCAAAACAGACTTCGCAGGTGAAGTCACTCTATCGCGGCCATAAATTGCTTTCCGGTTATGCTGGAACCAGCGCATGGTGTCGATTACCTCCTCAATAGTGGCAAGACGTAGGTTGGAGGCATGCTGTCCAGCTTCTTTATCATAGGCTCCCTGACAGATAGTAAGAATTGCCTGCTGGTACATAAATTCTTCTGGAAGATCTTTAAAAGCCTTCGTTGCAAGCGACAGCACTCTATCAGTCCAATCTGTAAGTTTTTCATCCGGGTACTGTTTCGCTGTCCTCAGTCTCGCTTGACTAGTTTCGGCCAACTCCTTAAATCCAAAGCGCCGTTCCATTTTTGACATAATGTCAAAAAATTCTATTCCTGGGTTCCTTTCAAGTTGGACAGTGAAGTACTCACTAGCTTTTCCTTCTTTGGTAAGTCATCATTTCTACCTCCATACCTCTGTGGTCGGTATGTGTCTGGTTCCATCTTATATCCACCATGTGGTTGCATGAGGTTTGGAGGAGCCATCCTTTGTTGGTGTGAAGAATATTGTGGTCTATAATAATCCTGTTCTTGTTCCGGGTTATTTTGATAACCATACCCCATGCTCCCTCCTGCGCCGACAGGCTCCTGGTATGACTTATAAACTGGCTGATGATCTTGATATTTAGCCTTCATTTGAGGTCGGGCTTGTTGACCATATTCATCGTCAGCTTTCTGGCTTGAGGTAATTACACCCTTTTGACTGTCCATAGGTGTCTCGTATCTTGGGCTAAAATTCAGCATATTTAACATGGTCTTAGTAACTCGAAGGTAGGGAATTTCCAGAAAAACATCCTCCGTGATGTTGCCCATTACATGGCGGACCTCGAGTATCTTGTCAGCCAGACGGTCCCCAATGCCTGGTATTTGCAGCAGATCCCTCTTCTCACAGAAATTAATGAAAATCATTTTGTACCAGGGAATAGGCGACTACAGGTCACCAACCACACTGATGCAATGATTACTCCGATAATTTCTGCCTTTTCCAGCAACGATCTCCTTCGTCAATAGGCTCGTCCTCTTCTTCAGAAGTCGATACTGAACTCTCTGATGAAACTTGTTTGGCTCGTGTTAGAGATGTGATATCAGCTCTAAATCCGGTCAGCAGCTGACTAAACCAAATACGCTTAACGTCAGATTTTCCGTGTAGACCGTCGTACAAAACGTCAAATTTGAAATCATGTATCACTTTCACTTTACGAGCTCGCCCTCTTTTCCTCTTGTGACTCTTGATTATTTCACTGGCCCACTTCACTGTCCACAACGATACACCCGAATTCTGTTGGCTTAAGTTTTGATGACGAATATGAGCGTTAATGTCAACAATGAGATTGTTGTGGTCCCGTTGATAACGTTGTAACGTTTCAGAATCAATAAACTCTCCAGAGGCTCGCTCTGTTTGAAATTTCTGAAAAGACGCTGGAGGAATGGTAATGTAACTCAGTTGTGTCCCCTTGTGACACTGTTGGGCTTCACTTCGAAATGTAAACAATTGTTCAAGAAATGTCTCTTTTGTGATATTCGCAGGAACAAGAACCTTCCCTTTTGGGGTAGATTGTAGGTTTAGTAAGTCATTTATTCCTACTCCAACTTTAACAATGGGTACCTTATGTGGAGGAACGGTTTGTAAAAAATCAATCAATTTTGACTTTAATTCTGAGATTTTACCACCTCGTTTGATTATGTATTGAATCCTGAAATCACTTGGTTGTTTGTAATGATCAAAATTATTTGCACGGGAATCACAAACTAGTATAGGTACATAATTATTCGACATTAGAATAGTGAGAATAATTGTAACGAAAATTTATCAAAAATATTCAGGGGCTAGCGGTTACAGACCACCTACCACACTGAATGTTCAAGAATATTCTTGTCTAGAATAGTATAAGAACAATAACATAACACACTGACCAGCTACATTTTTTTTTGTTTTTGTTTTTGTTTTTAGAAGACAAGAAATTGGAAAATGGGGGGGGGGAGGGGGGTAACGCTAAAGGGGGGGGGGGAATGTTTAGCAAACCTCAAAAATTATCAAAAATTAACCACAGATAAAAACGTGTGGTTTCTTAGAAAATTACTTTACGAAAGTAAAGAAATTGAACTCCAAAAATTAAGTGTATATTCCCCACTGGTAAGGCGACAGCAGGTCACCAAACCACGTGAAAGAATCAAAAGATTTTTATTAAATATCAGTATCCGAGGATAACTGATCTCAAAAATTGAAAATAAATCTACAAACGAACACCGACTGCCGCACGCCGTATGAAAATGACACGCCGACTAACCCGCAGCTAGATCTCTGTCAAATTCACAATTCGTTTGTTGCTGGGAAAAACAGAAAATCCAAAATGGCGTCCACCCGCAGCGAACGACAATCTCTGGAAATTATGATTTCCCGACAGGTTAGATGCTCGTGACGCCAGTTATTGTATTACGAGCACTTACCCTGAGATATATAACTAAACCAGTGGTGCCCCTAGGCTCCACAATCGTTTCCAGGTCACAATATTTATGCTTCGTAGTCAGTTTATAATTTCTAGAGCTTTTCTGAATCTCCAATCTTTTTTAAACGAGGCTCATCCCATGTCACACGATCCGCGTCACCCAGACGCTTCGCAAATATAACATACATATATACACTATATACAACACATGTATGTCTGTGTCTGTACATTATAATGTAGGTGGTGGCTAAATCTTGTATCCCGTGCCGCGCCCGCGCTGGGGACCCGCGCCGGAGCTGTGGTTATTTTCACTTTTCTCCTTTACGACGCCTTACATTAAACTAATATTTGCACAATTAGTTTTTGTGTTAATCTTTATCATTCCGTGTAAGGTATGTTATTTGAGATGATTTAAAAACTTTGTAAAATCGCGATTTCAGTTGGCGAGCTCGAGTTTGTTTACCCCGCGCTCAAGCGTGAGTTTCAAGGTTTTATGCAGATTTTTCAAAAGTAAGTTTTTATTGTAATAATTGTTATCTTTTCCAACATCAAGTAAACCCAGCTGATTACAAATATGTATATTTCACATGATGTACAAATCTCTTCATAACAAATTCTGCCTTTTATTAATCATATCTACTAGTGCGGGCCTCGCCAATTCTCATTTGTTTACCCGAGCCCGCGCCCGCGCTAAGGGCAGACAACTCAAAGTCTATACTCCCGAGCTTTTAGTAAAAGTAGAAATTTAGCCATTCTTTCGAGAATATTACCGGGCTCTGCGACGGGGAGAGTTCTACAAAGAGCCCATATATTTGATTATTATTATTTAGATTATTTATACTTAATGAAACATTTTCTTAACTATAGTAACTTCTATAACGCTATACTTACAGTATTTTACAAACTATTTAACTTTATTTAATTTATTACATGCAGAAATGCCTTAAAAACCAAAAAAAAAACTAAACAAAAAAACTATTCTAATTTAATATTATATAATTTCCTATATAACTGTTGAAAAATATGTATCTTTATAATATGGTAACACGTTACTTACCGAGGGACACTGACGTTTCTCTTTGGAATGTTATTGAACGCATACTTATCTCCTTGTGACCCTTTCAACTATAAACGTCCTAGCTGACGAAACATGAGTTACCTTTATTTATCATTAATGCGGCTAGTGCTAACGATTTCTGAGATAGTATGCTTACCTGTTTGTGGAACATCCGACACAGCCCAGTTCAAGTTACAATTCCTTATTACCCCATTTTGATCTCATTGCTATAGTAATTTTGGAGATGAAAAAAATGACCAAAACTGCACTATCTAAAGTGTATCTCTTTCCAATGTATTTGAAGAATTTTTATCAAACTATTTCGTACCTAATAGTATCGATTTAATACATATGCATATATATGTAATCCATATTTTAAAATGTGGTTATAAATTACAACAAAACTTTCAAATAAGCAATGAAACGGTTTAATTTTGTTTACTGTATGGCAATACACGAATATGTAACGCATATCTAGCTAGCTTAGTGTTATAAGGTCAATAGAGTTGTCTGCCTCTAGCGCACGGGCGCCGGCTCGCGTAAAACAAATGAGATCGGCGAGGCCCGCGCCAGTGGACACCGGTTAATAAAAAGGCAGAATTTGTTATGAAAAGTTTGTACTTTATGTTGAAATATACATATTTTGTAGATAGCTAGGTTTTTTGTTACTTGGTTGTTGGCGGATATATAACAATTCATGCAATAAATGCTAAATTTTAAATGATTCTGCATTAAAAAACCTTGAAAACACTTAACGCTTTGAGCCCGGGGTAAAACAAACTCGACTCGCCAACTGAAATCGTCGATTTTACCAAAGTTTCGAATCATCTCAAAGTAACATAACTAACACGAAAGATAAAAGATTAACACAAAGACTAATGATGCAAAATATTTATTTTAATGTATGCAGTCGTTAAGGAGCAAAAGTTGAAAAATAACCACAGCTCCGCGAGCGGGTCCCCGGCGGGGCGCCAGCACGGATACAAGATTACCACCATTCTCCCGGAAGTAGAAAGCGGAACAGCGCTCGCAGTGGCAAAGGGAAGATAAACCTAGGTTACGGAAAGGCTATATAATAGGATATACGTTAAACTTCCTGCTGTGTCAAGGCGTCTGTCAAACCAGCCAACAAGGCCCCGTATGAGGATGTACATTACACGTACCCATTATTTGTACCTCCAGCACTCAATGTAGTTGGATCGCACTGACAAAAATATCGACTAAATATCCGGAATCAACAAGGTAAATATCCGTCGATCAGTCAGCTTAGGACAGCAATCGTTTAACTTGACATTATACATGTAGCTATTGATTAAGCTGTATAGTATTTTTCAATTAAACTAATTAAACTTCCGTGTCCTTGTATGGGCAGGGCCCAAATGAATCATAATCTGCCTGTACCCTTTTTGGGCCCTTCCCAGCCCATGACGACCCATTATAAGCAACTGTTCAGAAATCATCCATCGGCCAGGGCTGTTTATAATTAGAAGTTTAGAAGTTTAATTATAGTAAGCAAGACTTTTCAGATAATCAAATTTCCAGCCAGGAGGTATGTTTTCACTGTCAGGTCCGGTAGCCCACCGCTAAATCGGGCTACATCATCTGATCAGTTGATCGAGAACAATGTCCGATGTTTGCTTTTTTGATCTGTGTGTATATAACCAGAGATTTAAATATAAATTGGATAAGTTACTAGGGCTGTTCTGGCCATATCACGTACACACCTTTAATTGTTTATCGTTAATCGGATGAAAGTTTACCACCGAGACCAAAAGCCGTTGCGCTACGCACTATAGCTGGAGCAAGTTATCATAGTGTATATGCCCATGAAGCTGTGTACAGCATATTTGACTTACCAAACCAATAAACATAGAAAAGTATCTCATTAATTGCTATTAGAGACCGCTCATCGCTGCGATGTATATATATTGCTGGTGTTTTATATGAGGAAACTGTAAAATTAAAACCTATGCATTGAAAGTTCTGTAAGTAATGATCAAAGCGTTTCGTAAATTTTGGTGATTAATGACATATTATAAAAGCTGTTCTTGTTCGATGAGAATGAAAAAATACGGACACATTATAAATTTAATGAGTAACCCCTGTAAATTTCAAATTCAGCTTTAGGTAAAAAGATTGCTTTGGTAATTGCCAGATATTTAAAATAAATTATATTCAATTTCTGGTTAAAGCGGGGATATTTAACATTTACTTAAAATGGAACCTTTATTACAATACGGTTCGATGCATTATAAATAAGCTGTTTGGGAAAAATCAAGATTAGAAAATTTTATCCTTTTACAACTTACTGGTTATAGCCTCGAGACACAGGTAAATTGGACCCCTGTTGAGTTACAAAAGTTGACTAGTGAGGCGATGACCTGTGGCGGTGGCCAGGTGTTCTGGCCCGGACGGTTCACCTGATGACAGTCATGACACCTGTGATGTATAGCAGTTGGCAAATCACTTCCAGTTATTTTATGATCAATTATGTTATCTATCACAGGCTCAATCGGCAACTGTATCTCTTCGCCATGATATATTGATACATTAATAAACTAGTAACACTGTCTTGACATTTAAATGATTTCCATATGTACCAAATCAATCAATAGACAATATTAATATTTGAAAACTAAATGGAAAATCAGCAAATTATTGAAATCGAGTATGTGGTTTTTAATTGTGCTAATCTTTCCCACCCTATCGGCAACGTTAACAGTATCGTCGCCATTATGAATTTAGGTAGCTGACTAACTTCGATGATTTGTGTACAGTTTTAAACACCGACAATCAAGTTTTAATATGTTTTTTTCAATCAAATTTAATGTTTTATCAGGTAAAATTTACCAAGCAATAACATATTTGAAAACGCTAAATGATAATGGTCAGGTTATGAAAATCCAGAGTTACGTGGGTTTTATCATGTACTAATTTATTATTTCACGGAGCGATGCAGTGTACCGATCGAGAAGTACCATGCCTGGGATGAGGAAAATTCACAGTTAACATACGGTATTTAGTGTGTAACACCTCTTACAATTATGAAAATGTTTTGATGAATTAATCAAATAAATATATTTCAATAAAAGAGCAAACTTTAAGCTATTTTGGTTTTTAGGTCACCTGAGACGAAAGTCTTAAGTACCTATTTCTAATCGCCTTTTTGTCGTCGTCGTTGCGTCGTGCGTCGTCCGTCGTGCGTCGTCCGATCGTATTGTCCGTAAACAATTTACATTTTCGTTTCTTCTCCAAAACTGCTGAGAGCAATGCAATGAAATTTTGCACAAAGCTTGTAAGGCGTAAGGCCCAATCAAAATTGTGAAATTATATGGTCCCACCCCCCAGGCGGGCTGTGGGGAGGGGCCAAAAGGAGTGAAAAAATTGAGTAAAATTTCCAAAAATCTTTCTCTACTCACAAGATGGTGGTAGAGTCAATACTCTTCATAGATAGAAAGGTCTTAAGCGTCTTTACAAAAATGTGAATTATAACCCTGGGTCTCACGTGTTCACCCTTGGGGAGCGGGCGTTAGTTTACTATACTTTATATTGAGAAAATACATTTTGTTGCGGTATTATTTGGTCAAATTTTGTGATAGGAAATGAGTTCAAATGTTGTCCAGAATTATTCAGTATAGATGGCCATTTAATCCTATTAACAAAATTTTTCTATGACTTACCCCCAGGGGCCTTTAAGGGTGGGGTCAAAAAGGGTACGTCATATAGGCTAAAATCTTCTTCTTGAAATTCTGGAAATGTAGATCAATACTTTTCATAAATAGAAAGGTATCTTAAGGTCCTTTACAAAAATTGTGGAATTTATATGGACCCTGGGGTCTCGCGTTTCCCCTGGGGAAAAAAAAAGGGGTTTTTTTTTTTTTTTTTTCAAGTTTTTTTTTTACTATGTTTAGATAGGAAAAACACATTTATTGAGCATTTTTTTGGCTCAATTTCATTTGGAAACGAGTCAAACTTGGTTAGAATTATTAGCTGAGATAGCATTTTTAATATCATATCCACATTGGTTCGGGCCGACCCCCTGGGGGCAGAGGGCGGGGCTAAAAAAGGGGTCAAATAGGCTAAAACTTCAAAAATCTTCTTCTGAAATTCTGGAAAATGGTAAGAAAACAGAATACTTTTCATAATAGAAGGTCTTAAGCGTCCTTTACAAATTATTGTGAAAATTATATGACCCTGGGATCTCCTGTTCCCCTTGGGCGAGGGGGTCAAGTTTTACTATAGTTTATATAAGAAAAACCTATTTAATGAGCATTTTTTTGCCTCAATGTTCAATAGGAAATGGGTCAACTTGGTTAGAATTATTAGCCTGAGATAGCATTTTAAATATATATCCACCAATTGGTCTGGCCAACCCCTGGGGCAGGGGGCGGGGCCAAAAAAGGATCAAATAGGCTAAAAACTTCAAAAATCTCTAAAATTCTGGATAAGTAGAATTCAATATAAATTATAGATGGAAAGGTCTTCAGGTGTTTTATAAAAACTGTGAATTATATGACCTTGGGGTCTTCTCACTTTACGCCCCTATATGGGGAGGGGTCAAGTTTACTTTAGTTTATATAAGAAAAATATATTTGTGAACATTTATTTTACCCAATTTTCGTAGGAAATTAGTCAAACTGATTTAGAATTATTAGTCTAAGATATAGCATTTTAACATCCATATCCATCCTCAGATGACCCCGTGGGGACCAGAGGCCGGGCAGGACCAAACAGGGTCAAATTGATTGAATTTTTCAAATACCTCTAAGTTCACAGGTTTGATGGAAGCAAATAACTCTTCACTAGTTTCTAAAAGGTTCCAAATTTATAAATCAACTAGACCAACTTCAAGGCCAGCATTTAGTGTTTACAGTGGACCCTCGATAATCCGGACACCTTCGTTCCCAGCCTAACCGTCCGGATTACGAGTTTCCGGACTGCCGAATCCGTGCTTTTAGTCAATTAAATTGTCACGTACGCAGTTACTCCCCTTGACCTTGTATCGATGACAGCGTTTTTGATTGTAATATACGTGTATATATAATCATACTTCATATGTTATGTGTATATAGGTATTTATAATCATTAACGTTTAAACAATAATAAATAAAGTATTCTTTTTCAAAATACGACAACCTAAAGCCATAGTAATTGTATCTATGATTGCATATTAGGTACAGTACTGTTTATCAACTCTTATCTGTCGTACGTGCAAATTGCCTAACAAAGATCAATATCATCTACGTTCTTGGCATAAAAAACTATGATAACCCAATTAGTTGTGAAAACCCACTTTAGGAACTCATATAATTGTTATTTTTGTATAATGTGTATGTTTTTAATGATAATCTCTACAAGTCTTTGCTTTCTGACCCTACAGACGTGTTGTAACAACCACGCGCCCGTTCACTCTAACTTTCGTGCCACAATGTCACACACTTTATAGACATGTGCCGGGGCCGTAAGCCTTTATATCTTCATTACCATCAGACGATGGAATTCGAATAGATTTAAACCATTTTAAAATTCTATTAATTTTGTAAGTATTACTCACTTTATTGTATCTGATACTCATATCGATATATTCTGCATGCAAACAAGTAAGGTATCTACAGCATACGTACCCGCTACCACAAGCTCAAACTTCATGTTTAAAAAGCGTTGTGGGCTAAAAAAGTATATATATGCGTATCTCAATTACAACACTTAAGTTTGCATCTCCTATAAAAACCAATGAACCGTACATGACTGCATGTACCCGTGTGAAAGGTGTTAGGGTAAAACGCCCGTGGCTATGGACCTGGCAGCCGTCGTTATGACAAACACACTCAGTGTCCAAATGATAGTGTGTATTGTACACATGACTGAAGATGGCTGGGGATTTTTCTCGGCACGTGGCCGACAACCAAATTGTCCGGATTATTGCGCGGAAATTATTAACGAAAAATACGTTCCGTTTCCCAAAATGAGTTCCGGATTCGGAATACGAATTCCGGACTAGTGAGTAAAATCGTTACGGAAATCCGTTCCCTGACATTTCCGCCCGGATTCGTGAGTTTTTCCGGACTATCGGCATCCGGATTTATCGCGGGCCACTGTATTGTCTTTAATTTGTTTCAATTATCTGTTTCATACGATAAAAGGATTTTTCTAACTCAGGTACCGAATTAGCATCTTTTTTAGGTTCATCTGGACCCAAAAGGGTCAGGATGACTATAGTACATGCACCGTCTGGCGAGTCTCGCTGTGTCACCGTCCGTCCCGTGCGCCGTGCATAAACTTTCCATAAAACGACTTCTTCTCAATAACCAGAAGGCCCAGGGTACTTCATATTTTGGCCTGTAGGTTGCTGGGATGAAGGGCTACCAAAGTTGTGAAATGATGACCTTGACCTACTTTCAAGGTCACAGGGGTCAAAAGGTCTAAAATCTTTTAAACAACTTCTTCTCAAAACCAGAAGGCCCAGGGTACTGATATTTGCCCTGTAGGATGCTGGATGAAGGGCTACCAAGTTTTTAAAATAAATGACCTTGACCTTCATTTCAAGGTCACAGGAGGTAAAAAAGGCTAAAATCTTTAAACAACTTCTTCTCAATAACCAAAGGCCCAGGGATACTCATATTTGCCTGTAGGATGCTGGGATGAAGGCTACCAAAAGGAAAAAAATGACCTTGACCTACTTCAAGGTCACGAGGTCAAATAGGCTAAATCTTTAAACAACTTCTTCTCAAGAACAAGAGGCCCAGGGTACTGATATTGGGCCTGTAGCATGCGTGGATGAAGGGCTACAAAGTTTGTTCAAATGAATGACCTTAACCTACTTTTCAAGGTCACGGGTGTCAAAAGGCTAAATTATTTAAACGACTTCTTCTCAATAACCAGAAGGCCCAGGGTACTCATATTTGGCCTGTAGGATTACTGGGATGAAGGGCTACCAAGTTTGTTCAAATAAATGACCTTGACCTTCATTCAAGGTCACAGGGTCAAATAGGCTAAAATCTTTAACAACTTCTTCTTCAATAACATAAGGCCCAGAGTACTGATATTTGGCCTGTAGCATGCTGGGATAAGGGCTACCAAGTTTGAAAATAAATGACCTTGATCTACTTCAAGGTCACAGGGGCAAATAGGCTAAAATCTTTGAACGACTTCTTCTTCAAGAACCCAGAAGGCCAGGTACTGATATTTGCCTGTAGATGCTGCGGATGAAGGGCTTACAGTTGAAAAATAATGACCTTGACCTACTTTCAAGGTCACAGAGGTCAAATAGGCTAAAATCTTTAAACGAACTTCTTCTCAAGAACCAGAAGGCCAGGGTATCTTATTTTGGCCCGTAACATGCTTGGATGAAAGGCTACAAGTTGTGCAAATGAATGACCTTACCTTACTTCAAGGTCACAGTGTCAAATAGGCTTAAATCTTTAAACAGACTTTCTGCTCAATAACCCAGAAGGCCCAGAGTACTGATATTTGGGCCGTAGAATACTGGGATGAAGGGCTACAAGTTTGTTGCAAATTAAATATGACCTTGACCTACTTCTCAAGGTTCACAGGGGGTCAAATAGCTTAATCATTTAAACTAATTCTTACTGGAATAACCTAAGTGCCTAGAGACTCGATATTAGGCTGTGGCATGCTGGATGAAGGGCTACCAAAGTTGTGCAAATGAATGACCTGATCTTCATGTCAAGGTCACAGCGGTCAAATAGGCTGAAATCTTTAAACTTCTTCTTTAATACCATAAGGCCCAGCTGACAGAGACCATAACGTAGTGGGATGATTGGGCAAGTGTAGCATAAATAATGACCTTGACCTTCATTTAAGGTCACAGGGGTCAAATAGGCTGAAATCTTTAAATGACTTCTTCTAAATACGCAAAGGGCCAAGCGGTATCTTATATTTGGCTGAGCTTTGCTTGGATGAAGGGCTACACAAGTTGTTCAAATGAATTACCTTGACCCAATCAAGTCAGGGGGATCAAATAGGCTAAAATCTTTGAATTTTCGAACTTCTAAAGTTTCTCTCAATGTTTGATTTAGCTGATACTTGCATGAAATGATCCTTGTTATTTATGGTCGTGACCAAGTGTTTTTATTGGTCTTATGTTGATCTGAAATCCAAGCATGGACACCACTCTCAACCATATTGAAAAATATAGTTTGAAACCTATTCTCAAGTTCTAACCAGATGCGATTTTGTGGGAAACTTGTCTGAAAATTTTCAAGGATACATGACATTGTTCCAAACAAAGTGTTGTTATTGTCGGCGTTGGGGCCCGAAAACCAAGATGGCCACCACAAGCTTGCCATCTTGAAAACACATATTTAACTGCTTGACTGGAAACTGCCCATTAAATGATCCTTACATGGGTTCATGACCAAGTGTTTTAATTTTTTAACCATTTGGACATTTCATATCTAATTAATTTCCCTATACAAGCTATTTGCCCAAGGGTAGTCAGCATGACCGTTAAAGGCCCTTGGGCCTTCTTGTTTCTGTTCATACTCCTAAATTATACTTAGATCGCTTTCATCGGACGGAAGCGTAGTTTCAATATGGCCTTGTTAGACTGCACTCGGCTTGTAATTAAAGACACGCGATTGCCACCTCTGGATAGCTTCCGCTGCGGGCGTCGTTAAGTAGGCTATTGAGGGTACCTTCTTATCTCTACTATTTAAATGATTAAATCTCTGATATTAACATAGGAAAAGTCATCATATTGTGATTGTAAGTGTTGTTGCTAATATTCATGGGATTTTTCATTTCGCCCTCTTCTGGTGTGTAAATCATTTTTAGTCCAAAGTACAGAAAAAAAAAGTCTGACTAGATTACATTGAAACTAATCGATAGCTTAATTGGCATTCTATCAGCGATTGTTATCGGCTTAAATTGCAAATTTGCATCGATTGCATCTTATTTGAGAGGCATACAAATCACAAATATATCGATAGCTGTGAAGTATTGCCTACACCCCTAAACACGCTGATCCATACTTGTAAGTGAAACGCGGATTGGATAAAGTGTGTTTCGGGTGGAAATAAAATGCTAAATAGATAAAACCAACATGGACCTGTCAGATTGACAAGGAATATAATCAACTCTCGTAAATTGATATGGTGTTATACATGTATTGTATAAACACTCGGCAAGCCTAGCGCTGGCCAGCCAAAATTTTTCACTTGAGAAAGAGATTAATATAATCTTACATGCCGGTCTAGTCAAGATGGACATGGATATATCAGGTGTATGACAAGATCCATGTTTTGCTTATTTTTCTCCCACACTCTAGTAGAAAAAATATCGAAATTTGTACTTCTTGCCAGCTTTTTCATTGTGCCACTATCACAGGAACGTCGTTACTGTGACCAAAATTGATGATGTTCAATCTGACAAATGCACGCAGTTGGTTACACACCCACATGTATTGATGACGTCACAGCGGCTGCGGAAAAATTTTGAAACTGTACTCGTCCGTCGGACAAGTGCTTCATCACATCTACTCGTCCGAATGACATTTTTACTTGTCCGCAAATATTGTCAGATAAATAAGTAGATTGTGGACTGTATATATTAGGCCTACAGCGGTTATATCTCTCTCTGG
>SAYR01058670.1:0-12560 GCA_004382745.1 Argopecten irradians irradians | reverse complement strand
AGCGATACAGGCCCTCTGGGCCTCTTGTTTACAATCTAGGTACTGACATTTTTGGTACTCTCACTTTTTGGCCCTGCAGGTAGGGCGTAAGAATTGTACCTGCTGCCCCTATTGCATGATCGTAAAAGGCGACTAAATTTAGGATCTTATCTTTTCTTTCTAACAGACTTTAAGAAGACATAACACGAACATACCGCAGTCTCCCAATACACGCACCCCGCTCTTCATACACGCTACACAATGCAAACATAGGAGGCCGTCCCTACATGATCCTGGCTGTTAATAGGACGTTAAAATAATCAAACAAATAAAGCACACCCCACCCGGTCATATACTGAGAACAGGTGATCCAGGCACCACGACTCCTTATGTTAAGCTGTTAACTTTTACAGACTATGTTGTTCTCGACACAGGGACAGAAACTAGAGCCTACCTTAAAGGGGCGAGCGCTCAAACGAAAGGCCGAAATTGAGGCGGTGTCAAGGGAGACGTTAGTAAGAACAAAGTTAGCTTAAGAAGAAAAATTAAAAAGAATTAAAGTTTTGATAGTATGTAACTATAATCATAATTAATAGAATTTAGTGCTTACATGATCCATGTTAAACTCAACTAATTTTGGAATCATTGCACTCACAAACTCATTGTCAAACAAAACTCTCGGAATGAAATTGTTGTTTGACATGGCACACGAGTGTGTGATTAATTACCTAACTATTTACAGCCAGGACGACTGGTTCGCCCGTTGTCAGTATAATGTGACCGGGTGGGGTGTGTTGCTTGGTATCTTCGGCGGCATGCTTCAGTGATATAGCACTGTAAAAAGGGCAACAGTTCCACTATACAAGAAGACACAACATGAATATACCGCAGCCTCCCAATAAACGCACCTCGCACTTCAAACACTCAACACACCGCATACATGGGAGGCCGTCCTTAAATGACCATGGCTGTTAATAGGACGTTAAGATAATCAAACAAACAAGCGAAATTTATTATCATCATCAACTCTATTATCCTTATCATCGTACTTATTATCATAACCATTATTATAAAGTTAAATATGAATATCATCATTATCAATTCATCATCATCATCCTCATGGAAGACATGGTATTATCATCATAATTATAAACTTCAATAGCATCATTGTCATCGTTTCGCCCGTTGTCAGTATAATGTGACCGGGTGGGGTGTGTTGCTTGGTGTCTTCGGCGGCATGCTCCAGTGATATAGCACTATAAAAGGGCAACAGTTCCACTATAACAAGAAGAACACACCACGTCAGAACATTATAAATAACCCGAGCAGTTCTCGTAAACAACGCTATCCTCAGCACACATACAACCGCAACAACACCGCAACATGGGACAGGCCGTCTTACAATAGACTGCATGAAAGCTGATAATAGGAAACTTAATTAATCAACAAACAAACATCGTTATACAAGACATGTCATTATATTATTGTCATTATCGAGTCATATTACTATTTGAAAGTGTATATAGTATCATCATCAAGGTCCAAAGCATAGGCACTAACTATGTTCCATAGTTTTCGCTTTTTGTTTCTCTCTCTTCAGTTCATCATAACTGTGTCATTTGACCATACGATGATGAGGTACGCCTAAATGCCAGCAATCCATGGGGTGTCATGCAGCCAAACTTAAATCAGAGATACTGGAAAGTGTTAATTATGTTTGCGAGGTAAGTCGGACTTTTTGTATTCATAATATTAAATATAAAAAAGGTTAACAACTTGTGCTTATTGGACGTGACATTTAATTCTACATGAGTTTTTTATAAAAGTTACAAAAGACACGTCATGTGACTATTTCTACCACAATTACATCCCGCCAATAAGAAATACGACATAAAATAGGGAGAGTAGCGTGTCTTTGCCGAGATAAATGTCAAAGAACAGAATGGATGATATTTTCATGCAGCAAAAAAGGCACTAATTATATTAAAAGTCATTTCTGATGAAGAATCTGTTTTCAATATATTAAGTCTTATTGTGAACTAACCGTTGTCAATATGTGAACCCTGGAGGGTTGGGATGTTGCTTGGTTCGTTTAGTCGGCATGCTATTAGTGATGAATGCGTCAGTAAAAACATCACAATCTTTGCCCATGGAGGAAGAATGCAATGTTGTATTCTAAAGGTCGCGTTACCTATTAATGTCCAATTCCTATATACACGTTATGATAGTAAATTAAAAAAAATAAACTGTTCCGTAAAAGACATAGTTGCGTGTTGTGGAAATGCTACACAATGCACACGAGCACGAATACCAGTAGGGTTTTAATACAAACATGAAAAGCTAGAAAAATCGGTATTAAAACAAAATATAAATTTACATTATCTTCAAAACAGACAAAAAAATCGGTGGGCATCCTTTTATCACTTAGACATATGGCAGGAGACAAATGTAACTGTTTCTATAACCTCAGACAGAAACACTTTAACAGTCCGTAATGGTCAATGCACAAAACGCGATCTAACTGCGAAAAGGGACACGCTACATAAATCGTGTACCATATGGACAAACTTGGACGTAATTTATAAATGTTAAATTCACTGGTCACTCTCAATGGTCAGAAGGACGTTTTGAAAAAAATTGTTATCTGGCGTTAACGTTGAGTTCAGTGATGAGCGTTACATGTATTCCTATGAATGGACACTTTGTTAGAATTTCCGTCAAACAACTTAATCTGTTAGAACGACATGATGGTACATATTGGAATTCTTTTAAACCTTTTCAGATTGTAATTGTTTAGTTTGGTCAGTATCATATGGGATATTTATACTGGATTTGTTCATGGGAAACTCGTTACTAAAGGCGGTCAAGAGTTCCCACCAAGATATAACATGAAAGACATGATGAACTAGACGATAATATTCGTTAAAGTCTAACTCGGCCAGTACTCTCCCACATTAAATAATCAACCTAAACGTGACATTATGTTCGAGATATTTGTGCAAATTTGGTAGTTTACTGGTCCTGATAAAGGCTCGGCAAAAAGAGGAAATGCCGACACAGACTGCGATCGGTCGACCAAATAGTCATAGCACCCTGCTAGATCATGGTAAGACGAAGATAAGCTGCTAGGATAGTGATGGAGTATAGAGAATGTGTTCTCGTCACGACGGCATGATATCAGATGGAGAACATGGTACAGTGACGCATCGGCTTATTAACACCGCGGGAAGAGTTTAAAGAGGGTTATGTCGCGGAGTTAAGAGAGGTCGCTTAGATAAATTATGTGTACACATATATAATAAGTTAAGTTTCTCTTATTGTAATTTTCCAGCAATCCTTACTGATTTCTCTTCATTATCACTGTGAATTTTTTCTTCATGAGATTTTTATTTTGTATAAATTTCAACTACACGACACAATTAAAATAAGAGACACTATCACACTGGAGAGTATACCCGTACTGTCATAGCGTAAGCTCAAACATGCTACAACCAAGTCTTCGACGACACGCTCAGGCACACTACCGCATGTAGATGAAGAGTGGAACAGTAGAGCTGTTTAGATATGTTGCTTAAACCCTCATATAACTAATCAATAGCGTAAAGCGCGCTATATATAATTCAGAAGTGAGCATACGGTGGTTGCGGCGTGTACGGCATTTGTAATTGAGTATTTAGTCCTTACTCGTCAGTACATTGCTTTACAGAGTGACTCTAATAATAATAAGTGGCACTACATCAGGATGTGGACAATTTGCAAGAACTGAGTAGAACATAGAAGATAATTGAAACAAAGAGGAGGACGTATATAACATATCCTGTTCCTGGGTTATGTAAATAACACTCTTCAAGACGCTAAATTATGTGAGACTAACAACACGCTCAGGAGACAAATAATGGACATGTTGAGAGGATCCACTGTCCTTGCATGCGTGCTTTTAGAATGAATGTAGGTTAAATGGGACTTGAATAAATATAACACGACGGCATCTATTCAATTACGGAACGCTGGTAACATTGTACATATCTACATGTCAATGTTACAGCGATGTTTATTTGTTAACCATATATTAACTTGAATTCGATATCTAAATATCACAAACCAATTATTCGTGCTTGCGTATGAGGCGAGAATCACGGAAAATATAGCATGCGAGCTACTATCAGTGTCGACTCCTTGCCACCACTTAATTTCTATGTACCCGTCCTCTCGCATCAATAATTCATCACAATGCACAGCATATCATAAAAGAATAATCAAATGGTCCAATTGTCGTCTTTCCGAAATCTTTAGTACTATCTATTCACGTCTCTCTTAAATCTCTTCTCTACCATAGTATATGATTCATCATTCCGAGAATAAATTGCACAGAGGAGTTGATTCATAAGATTATTATTGCTAGTACTCTTTATGACCAAACGTATGACAAACGTACGAATTTTCTTGAGGGCTGGACTACCGAGACTGTATATCCAATGCCTTGTACCGCTTTTGTAAATTTGTTATACCAACCATATTCCTAGCTTTGGATGCGAACGGATCAGCACCTGTATATATGTGCTAACTAAACAGTAATGTAACCGTCAACTTCACTTTTAAAATTGGTTGTCAACGTAGAGAATCACTATTTTAATTGATTATGGCTTGTTGTAATTAATACCCATGGATTGACTTAATCATCGTCCAACTGATCGTTAATTCAACCCACATACAGAAAAAACTGTATGAAAACTATTTGATCTTTTCGTTCCTTGGTGAGTATAATACGAAGGGAAATGGGCAGAAATCTGGAAGGATATATGGTGCAACTAATATATGTGCCAACTCAGCCAGAGACTTGAGGAAATTATTCATATCCTTTGCCCATAGGCTATGAGCCCCACAAATTATCTGCTCCGTGACTATCTAACACCTACTACTTAATTACAAGTGAAGGACTCAGATCATTAGTGTTTATAAATCGTAAAAATTGATATCTGTTCATGACACACTATATGATTCCAAATATCGAATTGTGAAAATCACGAGAACAACAGAGCGCAGAATCAGAATCGAAGAATTAATTAGACTATTATTTAATGAAATAATTTGCTAAGAATAAATTATTTATATCATTACATCCACTTTCGTATCTCCACGAAAACCATTAGTAACGCTATCTATGCTGTGATAAACTAACATCTCATGTTGTACGACTTACGATTACCGCTAAGAATGCAATCCTCACGTTTAACGCTATATATGTTCCTTTTCGAGTTTAATAAATGTCTCATAGATGATGGTAGCGGATTTAGACGTGTCACTTTAAATCCGTAATCATCAGACTGGTTTGCCCCGCTGGTGTGCTAATTTATAGCGAGTTCTAGGCTCAGTCTCAATTACAGATGATTCGGCGATGGCCTAATTTTTTTGATTGGTCCATTGAAAATATACTTGGTCAAGGTTACCAGCCTCTAAACATGAATATCTCTAATGAGGATATTAATATGGTGACCATCAGTTATAGCGTCAAGCGATATTATGAGGAATATTATTACGGCGATCACTCCTATACCGTCTGGACATAGTTACAATTTGCATACTCCGCGCGTAGATTCTTACGAGGTTCTATTGAGAGGATCCAAGTTTGTCGAACGAATCGCTGTCTCAGAGATACCGACTGCGGTTCAGAGACTCCTATATATTTTGGAACGGAGTCTCTAGATCTTACTGAGTTAGAGAACATCAAACAACTTATCTCAAATCAGAGGCTTGGCTAAAGAGAGAGTTTGCGAGGCACCATAACTTTACTCTTAGTGACGAGAGGACAACTGTTTGCCCGAGCCAGTAGTTTGTGTGAGGGGTCCAGCAAATTCATCTGTTGCCCGAAAACTCAGTCAATAAACAAGTTTCGTGTCTGTTGAAACTTAATAGCGGATTTGAAAATTGACTGGCCCATCAATAATATACGACCAAATCATTTGGCAGGCACATAAAAAATGTGCTCAGGTTATGGTCAGTACATAGTTTCTTAGATGGTATGTTTTCTCTAGTTATTCGCATCCAGATATCAACTGATCTTAAGACCGCTCTCTGGACAGCATTAATTATCGTCCGTAGGATAGAATAGAGAGAATGAATATTTAGATTGAAGGTTGTGGTGGTGGGCGTGAGCGAAGTTCTAACGCAGGTTAACGGACAATCGGTTATGGTGAGCTGTATAGATTCCGAGGCACTGATGCTTTTATCTGCATTGCTATTGTGGTAAGGGAGTGGGGTAAGAAGTGTACCTGCTCTACTGCTTATTTGATTCCAAAGGTGAACTTTGGTGTTTGCAGGTGTCCGGTACTTCCTACCTAGGTTAGGGCGTCCTATAAATTGATAGATCGCTACAAATAGCGCGACCTCGAAATTTAAGACCTTATTTATTCTTTCTCTCCGTACCTATACCTAAGCTTAATATAGAGTGCGGATTCTATACACCTAGAAGTCTTTAATCTTCTGTCACTATCTTCCTAACTGACGTCCTTTAACACTTTTTTCGAGGACGTTCTGTTGAGCAGTGTAGAGAGTCTTTGGTTCTGTCGGCGCTATGCGGCCGAGACATCACGCGGTTAGTGCATGATTGTAGAGCAGTTGCGCGAGTCTTTCCGCTCTTACATATTAGCGCTCCCGATTAATGATGAGTAGAGGGCTTCTGGGTATTCGTTGTCCTCTGGTTCGCTGGCCCCGATGCTGTCAGCTTAGCTATGTACCGGGTGGGTGTGTTGGCTGGTGTCTTCGGACATGTTTCGGATGAGTCTACTAGGAAAAACATAAAGTGAAGGTGAGTCAAATCGGACGCTTTCACATCTATAACGTCATCACCGCACGACACAACACAGAACTATATAAGCGAGGCATGTTGGGAACGACATGAGACTGTTGTCACGCTCCGTATGCTATATGTATCAACAACACAATCGTAATGATAATAGGATAGTTATTAATCAAACAAGAAAACATGATTTGGATTTGTTGTGTAATAAGGTTTGTGAAATGAAATATATGTTGGATACACCCAATGAGGTAGTGGGGTTAGTCGATTTCGCTTATGGGCGTCAGTTCGAGGCGGTACTCGATCTATCGCCTTCAGTATAAATCTTAAGACTGTCCATTATCAATAAATTGAGACCTGGCAGCTGGTGTCCAACTATATCGAGATTTCAGCGCTCTCACACAGACCAATTCACCTCGCCATGCCGTCAGTCAGCGAAGCTCACAACGCCTCGCATAATCTAACATCTCATTCACCACTGCCATAAGTGACTATACGTTCGCTAGAGAGCTTTTAGTCCGTTCGTGTATCCTGAGTAAACTCAAATGTTTTACAATGTGTGTTAAATTAGTTCATCGAGTTTAGAGTAAATCAACAACACATACACAAACCGAACGCTCCATATATACTGGTGTGTCCATCTGATGAGATGGGTAGTGAGATTGTTCGGGTTGCTATACTTATTTCTCTTACAGTAATATTTAAATTGTTTTAATTATGTTAATTATATGAAAAGTGATACCATGCAACCGGTGTTGGGTCGGTGAATAGATATAGAGAGGCGGGATTATAAAAGGAGGTTATGCAGAGATAATAATGAGGTTTAATTGTAATGGAGGCAGGCTGTCACGAATACACGTCTCCAATTCTGTCGTAGATCCGCGGTGAAGAGTTACCGCGTCGTGAAAAATCGCGCTATATCGTTCTATGAGTCACATACTACTCACATGAAAGGTGCGTGAGAATCCATCTAAAATATCAAGCTTCTTCAACAGTGGATATAAATTAAAACACTATAATTACGGAGCTAGCGAAGCTAACATGAGGTTTTACCTAGTACGTAAGCGGAGTATAAAAAACTGTTTGGCGTATAAATATTGCCGTTTGGAAGTTATATTTATTTAGTTGTGAGCCTCAATGGGAATACAAATGAATTTGCTCTCGGTATAGAAATATACAGTTTATTACCAAATCGAAGCAGAGTTACAAAAGAAGCGTGCAATCGATTAAGAATGTGGATGTTCCGAAGTTTACCTTGCCGCACTCGCCGCGAATACATACCATATAATCCTCGTTTATCCATCTATACACTATGACGTATACAATTGTACGGGATGATGATGGGCTGTTTAAACTAAATCTACGTATGCTCTCACACGAGAAGTCACACAAAACATTGTCCTTATTGCATATATATCAACGAGTCTTATATGTATAACATTACGATTTGCAGTTCATTGGATGGTCGACCGTCATCCGCTCGAGTCAGATATGTTAATGTAGTTTGTTACTATTGGCAATTTTGAGCGATAAGAGTTTTAACTATATAGGAAAGGAAAAAATTTTATATGGGAGGGTAATAACAAGTTATTTCTGTCCAAGGGTTTCTCCTTGGTTTATTAAGGTATATAGTATTTTTTACTATTGTCTTTCTTTAAATAAAAATAGTTGTGCTGATGGCTATTCTGGTGTTAAATTTCTTGGACAATTCTCAAAAAACTGACGGCTCATGTTAATGAAGTTTTTTTGGTGGTGGTGCCATAGGTGAATTTTTTCTGTATAGTATATACCTTTTCCGCACTTTGCACCATACTTCTCCAAACTCTGAACTCTAAGTCTCATCAACTTGAGTTTGAGCTAAGATCGATTTCAAAAAGTGAGATTTTATTCTCTAAATTGGCTTTTACAAATGTGCTTTACATTAGAAATATCTCATCAAACTTTGAGCTGTAAACGCTGCCCTTTCAACGCTGTCTCAATACATATATTAATTCCAAGATAGCGATTGCATATGAATTTTATAGAGCGACGATTTGCGTTCGGTATTGTGTCTTTGTTCTATATAGAACATTTCGTGCAAGGTTCTATGTGTGAATGTGAATACCGGGAAAGGTATATTTATTTTCTGCTTATAAAACATTCATTTTTTATACTCAACTTCTAATTCGCCAAGCTGGGATCTGGCTATGGACATGCGCAGCTATTGCTGGTCTCGGGCCATTATTGGCATTACTTTTGGTTGCTCTCTTTCCGTCTCCTCTGGTCCTGTGGCTTCCTCTTTTCCGGTTGACAACATCCTCGCTCTCGCTATGACAATTTTTTTTCTAATCAGACGATCAAATGTGGACGTCAATTGGATCAGATTACGTTGGAAATACTGGTCCGGAAATTAATATTTCGATGAAGGTGTGTTTTTCTACCTTTCGTCAGCCATTGAAGTTTGTTACGTTGTTGTTTGTTCCTACTCCACGTTTTTTTTTTTTCTTGGACATTTTATCAATTTCTCAGATGAGTGATATTTTTCTCGTGAAAGTCGTATTTTTGATTAAATCTCATATAGTAAGAAAAATCTCAATGGTATTTTGAGATTAAGATATTCTATTTTAGATAGTTTTGTGGCAAGTTGTGGCTGATTCACCTTGCTATCGTCTAATGGCAGTTAACTATTTTTTTAATAAAGTAATACACTTTCTCGCCATTTGCATATCCATTATATTAGCAATAACTGAATTCATGTACAGGCGAGAGCAGTAGTGATATTTCCATAAAAACATCAATGTAATTAACATTAGATACAGAAGCTTTCATTAACGTCGCATAATCAAATATATATTTAATTTAGTCGTCAGTACGTCTATTTTTCCGCGGACCAAAAATGTAACAAAAACAAAATACAACTAAAGCATTACTTATAATATAAAACAATAGATGATAGCTTGTTGATGTTGCATTATTATGAAATTTTAAATAATAATAACATCAGGCACATGAGTTTTATCACTGGCAATATAGTGGTTAAATTACTATTACATATATTAAAACTGACCATACTGCTTATAAACAAAGATGTTACTATGTTGTGGAAAAACACTGTAATGTAGCGATAGATATGCATGCAACGGTTTGACTCCAACTTCTCTGGATAATTATCTCACCTTCCTTATTATATATCATGGTTCGGCAGTAAGTGTGTGTTCCACACTCGGTGTGTGCCTCATTACTTGAAAAGGCTTCAGTAGGGCGTTAAGATATTGTTATCCTTGCTTGCTCTCTATTGTATGATCTGTAAATAGGCGACTTAAATTAGGTTGATCTTTTATCTTTTTCTTCTTCCTAACTATTTATCTTTTCCTAATTTTTTTTTTTTTTTTTTTTTTTTTTTTTTTTTTTTTTGCCTCCCTGGCACCGCACTCACTTTTGGCATGGAGTTGAAGCGTTCGCCCCTGTGAGGAAGGCCTGGTTCTGTCCTGGCCGAGACACAACCAAAGTCTATAAAGTGTAAGTTCCGCTCCTCTTAGCGTTCAGCATACGGGAGTGGGACGACCGTTGTCAGTATACATGTGACGCGGTGGGGTGTGTTGCTTGGTGTCCTTCGCGGCTGCTTCAGTGATATAGCACTATAAAAAGGGCAACAGTTCCACTATCAGAAGACACAACACGAAACATACTGCAAGTCTCCCCATACACTCACTCGCACAACATACAGCAACATTCCAACCGCATACATGGGAGGCCGTCCTTACATGACCATAGCTGTTAATAGGACGTTAATAAATCAAACAAACAAACAAATCATAGCGAAAAGACTTCAAGCCATACCTGGTTGTTCTGACTCTAGGTTTTTTCCAGCTGCTGTTCTCTCCTATTACAATAAAAATATGCTTTGGAAGTAAGTAAATTGTGAAGATTTTCTGGAGCAACTTTGGAAACGTTTTTTAAAAACTTCATATGCCATGTTTTTCATTCTGTTAACATGTAGTTATGATAGTTGTGGTAGTTGAAACTTATCTAAAAGACGTGTAATTGGAATCATCTTCAATAAAACAAATGGATCTTTCCTGTATCCGCTACAAAAATGACATGAAATGTATAATCATTAAAACATCAGATACATTGTTGTATTTACATTTTAACGAATAAAACTTCAATATAAATGCATTTTTTCCTGTTATTTTTACCAACTATCATCCACTGACCATTTTGACACGGCAGAGTCGTGGCTTCTCCCCATTGCCGTGTTTTGTGCTGGCACTGGATTCGTTATTCAAACGGAATAACGATAAACTATCTTAGGGGGTGTTTTACGGTGTTCAAGTCTTGAAATGATTTCTATGTAAGTTTTACTGAATAACGAATAAAGTGCTGGCACCGGATTCGTTATTCAAAATTGAAAACCGAATAATGATTACAGTACTGGCAACGGCTTCGTTATTCAAACTCAAAAGAATTTATCGAGGTTTTTTTGGGTTTTTTGTTTTGTTATGAAATTATGTTTTGATCTGTTTTGATGTTAAAAAATAATTATTTATTTATAATTTTTTTAACAACGAATAAGGTGTTGGAACCAGATTCGTTATTCAGAATTGAAAACCTAATAACAATTTATTGAGGTATTCAGTTTTTAGTTCACCTGACCATAGGTCATGCTGACTTTTTGCGATAGCCTTTTTTTTCCCGTCGTCGTGCGTCAACCGTCGTTCGTTAATATTTCCTTGTGAACGCGATAAATTGAGTAAAGATAAACCCGAGCTTAATGAAATTTAGTATATAGACTAACATTGGAAAGATCTCTGACGACTTCGAAAATCAGCTTGATTCGACAGTAATTTACGGAGTTATTGCCCATTGCACTAACAATTATTATTGGACCTTGTGAATATATAACTTTTGTAAATATAAACCGAGCTTAATTAAAGTTTTTGTGTAGATTAACATTGGAACGATCTCGGTGAGTTCGAAAATCAGAATGATTCAAAAGTAATTAACGGAGTTATTGCCCTTTACACTAATAATTATCATTGGGCCTTGAGAAAACGATAACTTGAATAAAAATGGACTCAGCTTCACGAAACTTTGTATTTAGATTAAAATTGAAAAGCTCTCGAACAAGTTAGAAAATTAACCTGATTAGATCGTAACTTACGGAGTTATTGCCCTTCACTATTATAATTCCCGAACCTTGTGAACATTGGGATATTAGTAAATATGCACCAAGCTTAATGAAACTTTATACATGTATGTAGACCTGTTAGATAAATGTTCCTATTTCGTGAACAAAAGACATCCTTTTGCTAGTAAATTACATAAGTAATTTGTATCAAATATCAGGTGACGGGTAACGCCAATGGGCTTCTTGTTTGAGGTTGTGAAATTATGTTTCATGTTAAATCAGGTTTAATTCATTACATATGTACCTCCTAGGCCTGCATCTGTCATACAATATCGCCACAGGAATCTGAGAATTATTTACAGTTTATATAATTATGAACCCATCGAGAGTGTCTCGAGACCATTTTTAGACGTTTTATGGGTCATTACTATATACATAGTACACTATATACATAGTACTAGATACGTAAAGAGTGGACAGCTCCTAACACAAACCTCTACCCCACCTACTAATCGGATCACCTCGGAGAAATTTCCTGTAATCTTCGGAAATATAACACATTTCCGAAGATTGAAGGAAATTACTCGGAAATTTCGTGATTGCCCTACTTACTTACGTAGTTTTACGTAGCGGCTTTTGGATGTAAAAGTACAAACCGGTGTCATATAAAATTTT
>SAYR01058560.1:0-10368 GCA_004382745.1 Argopecten irradians irradians | reverse complement strand
TCATACTTCCCTAGCATCCTGCCGATAAAATATACAGTTCCCGAAGGGTGATTTGGGAGTAAATAGCTCCGCGGGCGAAAAATCGCTCGAGCTTTCGCCTGGAATTTGAGCGGGATCGCGGCGGGGTTGGAGCGGGATCGCGGCGGGACGGGAGGATGATCCATCGCTCACAGAGCGGATCCGCCCGCTGTCCTCCCCGCTCGTAGAGCGGGTTCGCCCGCTCGTGGAGCGAGTTCGCCCGCTCGTTCGTAGAGCAGATTCGCCCGCTCATGGAGCGAGACCGCTCGCCCTCAGAGCGGATTCGCCCGCCGATCATATCGCTCTCGGAGCGGGAACAGTTACTAGTACGACTGTTAAGCATTCTCGAAAAGTCATGGCATGGTAAGTCTTATACAATGTATATCATTTTTATTTTTCATATTCATAATCTATTTTAACAAATGGAAAAGAATTGACAACAAGACTATATGTGCACATAAATGAATTGTTTAATGGAAGATCTTAAAACTACGCTGAATTTTCACGGTAAGTACAAATTCCTTTTGTAGTATCTTGTAATTGAATAAGATCATTGTTACATTTATTTGGAACAGATATATACAAGTACAGAGTGAAGTATCGGGAAATCATATTGTCTATTATACAAAATAACGATTCCGGAAGAATGAAAGGGCCTTTACTCTTACATCTATACCATGTACGTTTCAATTACGTAAGTTTTATTTAACAACGTGAAGTTATCGAGGAAACTTTCATTTACTTTGTATATAGTTGCATTGCCAACCGTATACCGGGTCAAGGATTCTGTTGTCTGGATTGCACATGTCCCTGTTGATAAACATCGTTGACGGTCATTATGTAAAATGACTTTTTTTAAGAACACGCTATAATTTTCAAATATAAAGCAGAACAAAAAACTCTGAAAACGTCTATAAATAGTCTTAAATCTGACATGGATTCCAAACGTACGTTGGTGAAATTACTCAATGATCAATAATCATGTGTACTACTTGGTACGCTTTATATTTTCTAATAAAACTAAATAGATCCATGCACAACAATCTGCATCTTGATTTTAACCCTTTAACAATTTTGTCCCAAAATTTAGCAGATGATTACATGCGTCATTCATACGCTGATGGTCTTGCTTTGTATATCATTATAACGACACAAACACGAATAAGCGGTAATTCCATGATCAAAATTAATAAACTGGCCTCGTTGACATCATTTGGTTACTTTCGTCTGGCTTACGAGGTCTAAATCATAAAACAAAATTTCTAGTTTCATTTGTATTTTAAATCTTTTGACAGTATCTCTACCGGAAGTCACGGGGTATATATGATTGAACCAGAAATATATGTTTCACACAATATCGCATAGTTAACTGATATTGCGTCATTAGTATTAACTGATGATATTTTCAGCGATATAATTTCAAAGTTTCTCAGAAGCTCTTACCCTCTTTTGTCGTATTATTAGGATTTATTACCAACAGTTTTCCTATAGACGCACGTGTCACATTGTTCCAAACCTCTTACGATCGTGTTTCAGTGTTAAAATAAATAAACCATTTTGAGAATGTCGATATGTTTCTGGTTAGAAGAATAGAGAAGAATAGAAGTTTTGACATTAGTTTGACAGCTGACAGAAATTGCGTTCAATAGACCTGAAGTTTCTGAACATGCATAAAATTTAAACATACAAACGATTTTATTACAGATTTATTACAAACCAAATTGGATCGATTATTAGGCAAATTTTTTTAATTGTCTACTGTGTAGATATAGATAAGTCATCACCATTTTGTTGATGGTATTATAATGATAGGAAAGGACTTACAAAACATGTTTTTAAATTTAAATATACGTATCATCTAAAGCCCACGGCGGCGTATTAGGGCCACTATGTCATTTTATTTATTTTGTACGTACAAGGTATTATATATACGTACAACTTAATATCTTGTACGTAGAAGCCATAGATACTGAGTTGTACGTTCATGATACATGTACTTTCTTGTACGTACAATATATTAAGTTGTACGTACAAGATACTGAGTTGTATGTACAAGATACTATCTTGTACGTACAAGATAAATAAAATGATATAATGGCTCTAATACTTATACTATGTAAAAAAGTATACACATAGCGGGCAATGAATTGATACTTTGATAATAAGGAAACGGACTATTCATGAACACTGGTTACTTTAATAATAAGCGATACAAATTGATTTTAAGCAGAAATCAGTTTGGATTAAACAAAACAATGAGAAGTAGAGAGTGTTTCCTTACTATTATTTCGCATGTATTTCATGATAAAAACTTACCAAACACCTTACGGTGTTCCAAGCGCACGGCAGCCATTATACAGTGTCTAAATCTCGAATTTCGTCCAGTTTTCAGAGTCAAAAAGTTAGTATTTTGAACAATTTTTTCGTCAGATTTTTTTAGATTCACTTAATGATATGCAAATTAGTCAATTGATAGTAACATTTCATCATATTTTAAGCAAAACTTTGAACTATTTTAAGATTCCTGATACCGTATGTCATGTGTTCTGGTTGGCATTTTCTACGATAAAAAACTATTCAAACATAACTTACATGTGTATTCATGCTCTTTATAACGACATACATATATAAAACTTGAACAGGTACTTGAGATATATGTTGTTACTAATATGTGGTCTGCACTAGCCTATACATACATATGTACGTACATGTATACGGCCGCGGTCGCTTCAACTTTGCTATTGAAAAAGAAGAAAATACATCAATTGTGCATCTTTCTAGAAAACACGTGCACATCCGATAACTGAATAAATGGTATAACCTATGTTCATTAAGGATTTTAAGTGCTTGGTTCAAGTGAGGTCTCGAAATTGAATACGAAACTTACTATTTTCTAGCTTTGCTTTTTGCGTACAATAACCAAATAACCGCCGTGCACGTGGTAGTCCTACCGCTCCGATGTTGCACTTTAAATTGTTCATCATTCACGTCATATTCTCAGGTGTAATTATGTAACATAGCCTTCACACCTGTACTACGCCCCAGGACAAGGCATGCGACAACCATTGACACGGGTGTGTATTTCACGGTTGGTTGATCAGACCTACCTGTGACATCCCTGTGTGGATCCCCTTGTATACCTGTAGATTGGTATCCCAGTGGAATTGATATCAATCAATCGACTCAATCAAATTGTTTTATTTCATATAGAAATTTAGATAGCTATTTATACCATAACATGCTATATGTACTTTTATCAGTATTTCTTCGTGTTGACATCGAACTCGATACCATTCAAGGCCGTAGCAGCAGAGCCACCGACTGAGCGGCATTGTTTTGATTGGTCGTAATATCAGTTTGATTGACACTTTCCAGGTACTTTGTTTTCCAGGTACAACCAGGGGATCAGCTCACGTGTCACTCTTACCTGTATGGATGGAAATGGACCCCCTGTGGTCAGCGAAAGCTACAGGATGCTTCCCACGACTTCCAATTACACATAATTATGTTTTTAATTAAATGTAGTCGGTATATGGTCAAGCGTTGTGACACCTGCGGATTGTAGTGGTCTATACTATATTTTAGTAGGCTAAAATACACATGTATAAGCAGTCTAAAGGCATCAACTTGTGCCTTGTGTAAACTTTTATACATGCACGACTCGGTACCTTTTTACTAGAAATCTAATCTCTGTTTTAATAAATTACTTAATAATCAAACTTCGAGAATATTCAATTTTCAAGATGTAATTTAAAAGGAGAAGAATTCGGAAAAAGAACATGTTTCTGTTTAAATAAAGAACCAACATAACGAAAAGAATATATATATACATATATAATGTATTTCATAGTTCCATACACGCACATATCACAGACATATATTAGGGAGGGGGGGGGTAAAAACAAAAACAAAAAAAACTTGAGAGTTTGAATAATATAATACACAATTCATTGATAGTTGTAACGTGTTTCTCTTCTTTTTAAAGCTATGTTGAGACGTGCTATTTAAACAATCTTCAACAGTACATTTATTGGTCATATAGATTATCATTATAGGTATCATATAATGATCGATATTCACAAAGAATTGGATATCCGAAATCTAGCAAGTATCAGAAATGGTAAATTCCTGACATTGTGCATTACATTTGCATTGTTCTTTCTCGACATGCCATTTGTAAATAATTTGCAGTTTCTGGTATAAAAATACATATACATGTAACTAGAAACATATATCTACATCATGTACAAATGCATACATGGGTGTTTCTGAAGTAAATACATGTAGTTCTTGATACACTTGTTATATTTGTACATGTATATGTTATGTATACGAACGGTATACATTTGTATTTTACTGCAAACCAAGGACTTATAAGTGTTTACGAATATGACATTATACAGCAATTACATGATGGTCCATCTAACTTACCTGTGGACTGATATTTTGACATATGACGTGTGCTAATCAACAAAGCGTGACAGGTCACTAAACATCCGTCTTACGTAATCTGGTTAGCCCACCAATTAGCCAGGGTTGACCACGCGTTTTAGTTACTGCAGTATACAGGTATAGAAATTAACGCAGCACAACATGAAAGCTGAATTTATTTCATCAAAAACAAATTGGTCGAAATATCTGTGATATGGCGGTGCCCAAAACTTGTTATATAGAATTATATCCGCCAAATTACAGTAGAATTAAATGACAAACACATATACTGCTGATTAGCAATATAATAATCGTGTACATGTATATGTAGTTCCAAACACCGCGGATATACTTATCATGTACATTTCATTGTGTATATTTATGCAGAGATCGCCATTCATCTACGACAGGTACATCAAAATGTGTATGGTATAAATCCCTATTTCCAAGCGTATTCCGAACTTATATCTGTGATTGTTAAACATTTATCGGACATGTGCACAGGTATTTGTGCCTTAAAAATCGATGTTCAGATTCAGATTCTTTATTTTGCTGAAGTGTTACAACTTATCGCAACCAAGGACTTATACAAGTTATAAATCCTTGCATTGTCGCAACATAATAATACATAAGGTCATTGTTCACATTACAAAACCATATACACTTTCACACACATTCACACCAACCCATACAAGTGCCTTAAAAATCGATATTTACAAACAGATAGTTTATATTAGATTGCAGACACCGAAAATCGCCACTCTTAGTAAAGTAGAGTCGGTGTCTTCTCACTTAGCCAACATACTTAATGTTAAGGTACATGTATACAGGTAAGGTATTTTGTTGGTCAATGGAAACTAGGTGTGAAAGATAGAACAATAGGAGATAATTACAGGTAAGGCTATAGGCTGTTTCATGTATGGGTATGTACTTTATGTAAAGGGAAATAACGCTTGATATTTAATATTACATGTATTTTAAATAATAGATACACTTTGTATATCAGAATGCATACATCCTGTAGTAGATTTTGAATATAGCTACTACTTTCAAATAATTTCATTTTTAATGAATATATATCATAATGGACACAAAAAGTAATTACATTTTGAACATAGCAACTAGTTTAGAGTCTGTAGAGTCCTCGTGACGTCAAAGGTCAGGGTTCAATAGCTTGGGGCTTCAAGTGTGTTCTAAGAAAAGTCGAATTATCTAATACAGTAATCGCTATGGAACTCGTACTTCGTCCATTCTAAATTTTATCCAAAGGCGCTTTTTGCAAGCTTTATACACCAAACCATTCCGTGTACACTGTAAAAAAAGAAATAAAATAATCGGTAAGATGAATATAACAATTATGTGTTACGTATTGCGGCTGTCTTTAGAAATTGCAAAAGTAAGAAATCTAAACGAAAGTTGTATCCCCATTAAATATACATAATCCTCTATCTTCAGCCAGCCTCCGTATCCAGGTAAAATTGTACAGGCTTAGGTCGTTCATCGCGGTTCGTCCCTCATTGATTGGCATTTTAACTGAAAAGCATATAAGAAAACTATAGTTCAAGACAAAGTTATTTATAAAGAAAAAGCCCAAAACGGTCCAGTTAACAAATCGGCAAAAACACTTTCCCCGATGGCGTCTCCTCCGGCGTATCTGGATCCGTATCTGTACAATGACGTAAATGAGTAAAGTATCACCTTTTAATAATGAGAATTATACAAAGAATGGTAATCGCATAACATGTAAAAATTGAAATTATTAAATTTTACACGTTGCTACTCATTCTATATTTCCGAGGGGACACAGCAATTTCGTAAACATAATTATATATATGCATGTATATTTTAATTATCCGCACGATTAATTCTTATTATCTTACTTAGAACGACGAATTCCATCGAACAAGTAGTTAAAACACATTAAAGTAAACGAATAAATAAATCAACAGTAATTATATTTTTTCTGGGGTTTGTCTTGTTCTTGCATAATGCATCCGAATACGACATGCATGTAGTGTGTATATCAGGATATGTATATGAGTGTGAGTTGACCAATAATGGTTATGAAATAGGTTTTGAAAATCACAGGTAGGCGTGTCAAGCGCTGTATGCAAATATTGATAGTGATGAGCTGCGGGTCAATTACGTCACGCACCATATAAGTCTCGCTACCACAATATGTATTCTGATACCAAAAGGCGGATATCTTAGGAGTCCGACAACTGTTAACAAATAACTGATATATAAGAAGCGATCTTTATAATTATGTTTTTATTTTAATCCTCATTTCTTTGAACTGGATGATAATCATAACTTACTGTCCGTCAATACAAAACATGCTAGCTATTACATGTATTTTATAAAAGCGCACGTGTTTTAACTTCATATGTTCAGTTTTACTTCTTTAACCCGTCTCGGTGTGGCATTATTGTGTATGTGTGTGTTTTTTCCTCTTTTTTTTAACTTCAAATTAATGTCTCATAAGTCAGTTTGTCTGGATATCATTATCATAATATTTTGATTTGAAATAGTACTCTGATGTAAATTCTGTTGTTTTTATGTGATTTTGATATGTGACACTAAAATAAGATAAAATGTACTGATAACTCCAAGTGATCGCGTCTTAGGTCTTGAAAGGAGTACTCACTTAATTTTAGCGTGAACAATTGCAAAGTGAAAAATCGTCGCACTATTCCTTTGATAGTTGAGAATAATTTTCCTTATACATGACATATCACTATGCCATTATACAATAAACAGGGTTCATGGTACATCGTTTTAGATAGTAACAGCAAAGATGGCGGTCCTACACTCTGAAAAATGATTATCAGCACTAGTAAAGAAGGTATCGTAAAGGCAATGATAACCGAAGTATTTTAGGAAAGTAGAAGTTTACGTTATTGGAAAACACATGTGATAGAAATAAGCATAACGTAGTCGTCGAACTTTCAACATTTATGGTCATTTCGTCCATTTCGATGTATCGTAGGTGTATCGCTGAGCGAAGTCAAATCAATTAGATTATCTTTGAAATTGATTGAAAGCATCATCGTAAACACTTTTTCTTCAAAAATGAATATAATGACAAGCACTTACCGTTTTGGCTGGAATCTGCGAAGTTGGTACTCTTACATTGAACAGGCATATACATCGTATTTTGTTTCCCCGCTGGTCGTATTCAGGTCTTTCCAGATAAATATATATTGCACAGTGAAGATATCGAGGACAAGTAACAACATCTAGTCAATTGTTTCATTTTTATTTTAGTGTCAAACAATTTGCATCGTATAAAACACTTCATACAAATAATATTTTCATCAAACGTTAGGCGTACTTAGACAATTTACATAATAAGTAAACTGCATACATATACATGTAATTACATGAAGCAAAGCATTCTATAACGTTGCAGTGTAAAAGTAAATCAGGATTTTGAGAGGAATTATCTGGCATTAATTTGAATTGGTTGAAAATATTTCTGAGTATAAACTAAAAGAGGCCATATCGTAAATTATCACAACACGCACGTTGTTGAAAACATTCAGATGGTAAAAAAATACCATGTAGTTAAAGACATTTGAATTACAGGCCATATGCATATTGTTTAAATTTGCTTTCACGACCATTTGTATGTCATCATGCCAATAACGGGGTATTTTTGATAAAACGACGAAAGTATACGACACATTCTAATAATAGATCGGTATATATCAAATATTGAATTTTTGTCAAATTTTAGAAAGACAACACATGGACAAATACTGTATATAATATCAATAGTATATTTCATCAAATACTGAATCGGATAGATTCACAAAGCACGTGTTAACAAATCATTCTATTTTAAAACAATTTCTTCATAGTTTCCGATGAGCAAGTTGAAGAAGGTAAGTTCGTTAGCTAACTATACTCGTCCCAAATTATTTTTTGATTGTCTCATGCTAAGTATCATCGCAGCATGTTTGTCGAAGCTGAAACGATGACAATATCTAGCAACACATCGCTTGGAGACAAATCGCTGCTGCAGTGTATCATATTGCAGCCGAAGCGGATCATATCGCTGTCGGAGCGGATCATATCGTTGTCGGAGCGGGATCGCTGCCGGAGCGGATATCTCGCTGCCGGAGCGGGATCTCTACCGGAGCGGATGATCTCGCTGCCAGCGGGATCGCTGCTGAAGCGAGCATTAAATCGCTTGTGGGGCGGGACCGCCGCGGGAGCGATTTCGCTTGAGCGGATTCGCAGCGAGTTCCGGGCGAGTTCGCTCGATTGTCGCTCATCGCTCGCGGCGCGATTAAGTCCCGAATCACCCTTCGGGTACTGTATACATCACCAACTTTCAGAGACCTACAGCACATCTTTATCCAATAAAAGATATTGTTGATATAAATGAGGTTTAAATATCCTGTCTTTACATATTAGAGAGTTGTCTGCCCCTTGTACATAGATATTGATAGTAACGTAATTTTTATTAAAATTCCTGACTTTACAATCATTACCAATATGCAAGTGCAAATAACTCTGAATTAATTGTTAACAAAAATTAAATTGGTAAATTATGTAAACTTATGTAAAAATGCCAAGTGAAACATTTTAAATAAAGCATTCATAAAGTACTAGATAAAATATTTCAAATAAAAGTACAGTGCCAGATGTAATATTTTTGTAAATTTTTATAATGTTTTAATAACTAGCACCAATATCTGCAATAATTTACATACTTGTAAGCATTGCCCCTCCATTTGTAGGGCTGGGCTGAATCAGGGTTCAGAGATATGGCCTTGGTACAATCGTGAATGGCCTTCTTCGGCTTCTTCATTTTGATGTAAATGCTGAAACAATAGAAATGGAACTTTAAGCCTATTATTTAAGTTAATAGCAATAAAAGCTCAAAATTATATTTTTCTCAGTGACTTTCAGTGCATATTCAATTGTTAGGAGCAGGACAACACACGTACATAGAACAAACAAGATGCCCAGAGGGCCTGTATCGCTCACCTGGCTTTTTTTTTTAGTAATTATCACAAAGACTCCTACAATTAGAAAAATTAGCAAAATTGACTCCAAAATTTGTTTAATTTTGAATCACAACCATAAAATTATGCTATAGATACCATACAAATATGTTATCTCATACATAGGTTCATAGAGGAAGTAATTTATGTGAAAATAGTAGCCTAATTGACCTTTTTGGCACCAGGTCTAAGGCCCTGAGGGGTCAGCCCTATTATTTGTACAATTTCAAATCCAAACCCTATAAGGATGCTACCATTGCATTATGAGTGCTCTTCCATGGTTGGTTGCAGAGAAAAAGTCGTTTATATGGAAATAGCCAAATTGATATCTTTTGACCCCATCCCTCAGCCCCCCGGGGGTCAGCCCCATCATTAGTACATTTTTTAATCCCCACCCTACAAGGATGCTACCATTACATTATGATTGCTATCCTATGCTTAGTTTCAGAGAAGAAGTCATTTATATGGAAATAGCCAAATTGTTCCCTTTTGACTCTGCCCCTTCAGGCCCCCAGGGGGTCAGCCCCATCATTTGTACAATTTTGAATCCTCATCCTATAAGAATGCTACCATTGCATTATTGGTGCTATCCCATGCTTAGTTTCAGAGAAAAAGTCGTTCATATGGAAATAGCCAAATTGACCTATTTTTTTTGGGGGGGGGGGGGGGGGGGGTCTCAGCCCCATCATTTGTACAATTTTCAGTGAGTAGCCTATAAGGATGCTATCAGTAAAATTTTGTTGAAATCGGACATCGCAGAGATTTCAAAACCTTTACAATCTTCGAGAGGCAAACAAAGAAGGGGAAATAACCCACACCAGCAAAACGTCTTATTAAAGTTCTCTCAATGGTTCTTTCAGCAGAGCTCCTTTAAAAAACAAGAGGCCCAAAGGGCCTTAACGGT
>SAYR01058551.1:0-13048 GCA_004382745.1 Argopecten irradians irradians | reverse complement strand
ATATTCTATATGTGTATGCATTATTGTATGTGTACATACTTTCAGCACCTTACTTTGACTCTGCGTTTTACATTCTTCTTCTTCTTATAGTAGACACAATTCCATCGATGTCGATGATTTCATTGTGCGTTGTGCGAATTGGCAGAGGCGTGATTGTGAAAAAGAGTGACATTCATACATTCATGTATGCAGTATTATATCTTTGGTATTTGAAATTTCCACAAGATAGTATTCACATCAACTGGATATAACAAAACATTGATAGATATATGAAAACCTACGTATATTTATATTTATCCTACAACTGCCCCACATAGTGACGGATAACTACTGCCGTACATGTGCTTTATCCGTTAATACGAAATGCTTTATTCGTCAATACCATCACGTGAAATTTGTTCCAAATCTGACGGAACATTTTTTTTACTTGACCCCGAACTTTAACCTTACGGTGAATGAAACGTCATTCAGTCCCCCTAAAAAGTGACGTCACATTCACCGATATGACGTCATTTTTACGATATCGAAAATATCGCATGGCGGTGTCGTCTTTTTCTTGGCTCATCATAAAGGTATGTACAGTAAAGTAACTCTTTGATGGGTAATTATTGTTTTTTCCCCAGTATTTTTTACATTGTTTTGGGGATATTATACACTGAATAGAAATACTAGTACTGTTTGCGAATGCACTTATATATTCCCCACAGCAATAATCAAAGTACTGAAAGTACTGCTGCGGTAAAACTTGTGGATGATAGGAGTTGATTCGAGTGTTAAAGATTGGTAAGTCAATGGTTATATTATCAGTATAACTGCAAATTGGAAAACGATCCAAAGAAAACAGGACTTAAACTAAGGCTGCAAAACTAATACAAATAATTGTTTTTTATTTGGTCGTAATAATTTATCACATTGATTTATTTTCTCACATTTTGTACAGGTCCAGTTATTCTAAATACACATAATGCATTTCAATGCAGAACCTTCAATCAAAGAGGAAGTATTTATGTTGTCAAGTTTATATAAAGAAAAGTTTCAGCATTATGGTGACTTGTAATGTCAAATTAAATTGATTTTTTTTTTGTAAAAACTAAACAGGCATTCTTCAGATATCAAGAAAAAGCTTACTGGTTATATTATATAAAATCTCATATAATGTTTAAGCCATACACGTATTTGACCTTTAATGACTAATATGAATGACATCAAGGATTTCCTTTTTAACAAAATGTATCTAGCAAGTTTAAGAACACCATACTATCTATAACTACAAAAATTAATGGTTGTCAGACCGTGTAACATATATAACTAACGTATATTGTCATAAAGGATGACTTTCATGCTTCATAACTTCACTAATACTACTTTGGCAACATATCAGGGAGAAAGAGGGGAAAGAGAGAAAAAAATCTCTGTCAGCTATCAGCTGTTTACCGGTATATGCTTTATCAAGTTTCAAGTACATGAATGTATATATATTAACTATAAAACTAAATAACCTGAGTTAATTACCTAAACGACATGTAAATGGCACGAAGGATGTTTTTTGTCAAAACATGTTAATATTTTTTCTCTATGTCTATCAAGTTTGTAGTACATTACAACATATATTCTAACAAACGGTAACGGCAAGAGATACCTAAATCACAGATATTGTCATCAGTGTCCTTTTCTAACTACAATTTGTAAATATCTTCTTATTAAACATTATGGAAAGTTGTTCGACAAAATTTGGAGCAAGGATAGGTCCAAAATTCGGATCGCAAATTCACTCAGAAATTTTACTTTGACATGATAATTTACTTTGAAATTTGACTATTGGTTCCAAAACTGTTTTCATAAGGCTTGAACATGATAATTTACTTTGAAATATGAATATTGGTAGAAAAACTGTTCTTATAAGGCTTGGTTCAAGAAAACCATAATTGTAGTATATGATTTAATGAAGGATAGTGACACGCTTACTTTTTACTGTTTTGATGAATTGATACAAATCTATCAGATTAGTACTCATTTTGTGGAATATCACGGTTTTATTATCTGCTATCAGAGAATACCTGAATTAGGCTGACTCTGAAATGTGTCAAATTTGTTTCCTACTAACATTAAATATTTCATATTGATCTGTACAATGTAATGAAAAAATAACATACTGCTACCGGGAGGAGAAGATGGGAAGACTTAATTAGTTCAGTCGAATCATTTGAAATGGGTTGATATTTCTAAAATTTCCTTTACAGTAACGAAAATTATAAGCCTCAGTGGTTTCAATATATATTATAGCAGATTCACTCAGCAATTTTACTTTTACATGATAATCTACTCTGAAAAAAAACCATTGTGTTACAAATTATATAACTACATTTGCCTAGTACAGAATAGTACGTACATGTATTACAATTTCATTTATATGTTTAACACCTCCGAATTTTTTTCATTTAATTTGCATAAACAACCAAACGATAAGATTTCGTTATAAAATGACACTTAAACCTCTAAACAATAGAACAACTAACTCTAGATCACTGCTTATTGTTTTGATATTTTCCAAAAGAATTTATGATTTGTCCTTCCTTATATGTACATATTTTCTACTTGTCAAATTTTTGAAATTGATATTTATATATTATGTTTCTCTATACAATGTATTTGTCAAAGAGAACTAATAAAGAAACTTGATGTGGTCATGATCAATGTATCACACCTTCACGCTTGGCTGCACACTGCTACAGATACGAAGAGATGTATATATGGGGTGGTTATCTATCCTTTAATCTTTGAAATATTTTTCTCGAAAACCCAGCTCCCTACCGCTCCGAACCGATGTAAATGAAAATGTGTATGAGCAAGGGACGCCAGAAACATTATATAACATGTGTTGAGAATATGTATAACAGTATTTACATTAAAACCTATCTATTAAAACCACCCAGTGGTCTGAGTAAAAGTGGTCTTAATAGCGAGGTGGTCTTAATTCTGAGGTGGACCAGGTTTCTTCTATGATCATGACGATCAAGAACAGAAACTCTGAATCCTTGCTGACCGGTACATAATATATGTACTGTATTTTTGTTTCAAAATTGAAATTTTATGAAAAATGCAGTATACATTTATATATAAATATATATTATATATATATTTTTTTATTTTTTTTGTTCAATTTTTTGCATTTAACACATTTACAAATACATGGGACATCAACATAAACTTGACATGACATATACATTACATATATATAAAAAAAAAACCATAAGAAACATAACATAGCATGCTGAGTATGTACATGTACGTGTGGGGGAAAAACCAGTTTGATATATTTTGGTTAAGATAAATTTGCAAATTACTATATTTGATCAATTAGTTTTGTCGGCCATTAGAATCTTAATAATATCATATTTTAATGCATGCGTATCTAATCAAAACCAATAATTTACAAATATTTTTTAAAGTTTGATAAATTAGGGACATATAATGACTATACCATTTATTTCTAGAGCATAGACATATTTTTTCATTAAATAAAGTTAATGGTGTGTGCTTATTTAAACCTTAAACTGAATTTCACTGAAGTAATTGTTGACAATCTAAATGAAAATACTTTTTCTAGACATTACATTCTATTATGTTTTAATTATAATTCAAATACGTGTACATATCGTTAGTTTAATCAGAGATTTAGATAGTTATTAAATTATCTATGTCTCTGGTTTAATTATCACATAGTATCACCTGGGGTAAATGAGAATCTATGTGTTTTAAAATTGGTATTGATCTGTGTAAATTATTATTAATATTTACGTAAATCGATTTTAATTATCCCGCCATGTGCAATGATTGGTCGAATAATAACTTACGATCACAATCGGTAAAGTGTTTGAAAGACTACTGTGCAATAGTCAAGCGTACTTTTAACTAATGCAAAACACCGATTGTTTACCGCAACAAAATAGATGACACATCTATTGAAATGAGATGATTGATGTACGGTACTTCATAAATATCTGAAATAAGATCAATATATCTCATACATTAAAGAATTTTAATTCCATTGGCGTTACACGTATGAGAAAGAACTGCCTAAATCGTTCGATCTCGCCACCAGGGCTATCGAAAGAGCGTTGCATTACTTGTGGTTTCGATCACGTCAACTGCCAGTCACAAGTATGCAAATGATGGCGATTAACACTCTCCTTGTACAGGTAGATAATCTGATAATTAGGTCGACGGAAACCAAAGACTGACTGATGTACCTGTGGGTAGTTGTTCACGGGTTGCTGCGTGCGGGAAGGTGAGGCACAGCGAGGTGTGAAGTCACATGTGCCTGTGGTCATAATCAAAGGGTCAATTAGTGTTAATTTAGTGGTCGTTGGGACTATGAAAATTGGTCGTAAAACGGAATAGCGTATATTTCTGAAGAGAAAAAAAATCGGAACTGAAAATAAGTGGCCGTAATAGTGGGATGTTCGTAATTTAGTGTATATGCTACATGTCTATGTTTGGAATAAACTTTTGGAAAATAAAAATAAAACAAAAATAAATATAAAGACAAAATAAAAGAATATTTTCAAGCATGGTGAATTAACAACAAATAAAAATATGAAATTAAAAAAAAAATAAAAATAACCTGCCGACGATAAGGATTGAACCCGGGCCGTCAGAAGAGAAGACTCAGGACTTACCACCACACCACTTGTAACTATCTTGTGAATATCATTAAAATGATATTGATGCTGCTGAATAAGTTTACAGAATGATTCTAAACTAGTTTATATTGTATCTGGGTGCAAATTACAACTACATATACCACAAATGTGTGGTTATTCAGTTTATTCTTCACGACACCAGCCGGGGGGGGGGGGGGGGAAAAAGCTAGTTCCGGAATTGCGATCACAATACTGGTAAAACCAAGTTTTACCGTAAAAAGGAGTATACTCTCATTCGAATTAGTGAATGAATCTTTTCCTGCGCATCAAAAAAGCGTCTCACTTCGAGCGAAACAAAGTAAATAACTGGCAATTCGCTTTCGTTTTGAAATTGAATGTCATAATGGTTGCAGGATAAACAGAATACACGGTTAGTATCTTAATTTGGTGCTTGACACGGAAAGCCGAGATGACTCGGCAATCTCGCACCAAAATAAACCTTGTATTGTAAGATACCTACCATGAATTCTCTCTATATATACATAAAGACTGAAACTGTCATCATGTAATTTGCTTCATATGTAAACCCATAGCAGCATCACCCCCACCCACCCCCAGTACAATCACAAACCAATTACGCGTTTGTATGACTAGATAATCAATCAAAGTAAAAGTAATTCATATTTATGTTCAAATTAAATTAAATGTGTAAATTGTAAGACATGAAACCCAAATGATACGCCGGACTGACTGTGCTTATTTGTTTGTTTGTTTGATTCATTAACGTTTTATTAACAGCTATAGTCATGCAAGGACAGCCTCCCATGCATGCAGTGTATGATGGGCGAGGTGCGTGTTTTGGAAGACTGTGGTATATTCATGTTGTGTCTTCTTGTATAGTGGAACTGTTGCCTTTTTTATAGTGCTATATCACTGAAGCATGCCGCCGAAGACACCAAGCAGCACACCACAACCGGTCCCATTATACTGACAACGGGCCAACAAGTCGTCCTACTCCCTGTATGCTGAGCGCTAAGCAGGAGGAGAAACTACTACTTTTATAGACTTTGGTGTGTCTCGGCCAGGGGACAGAACCCAGAGCCTTCCTCACAGGGGCGAACGCTCAACTCAAGACCAAAAGTGAGGCAGTGCCAAGGGAGGCATTAGGAAAGATAAAGTCAGTTAGGAAGAAGAGAAAGGTAAGATCCTAAATGTAGTCGCCTTTTATGATCATGCAATAGGGGCAGCAGGTACAATTCTAACGCCCTACCTGCAGGGCCGGACTGACTGTGCACGGTACACATGTAGATGTGTAGCTAGGCCGAACTCAGTGACGTTTATGGTGTTAATAAAAATATCTATCACTCACCTGTATATGATTTTATGCTGTTCTGTAAATAATCTCCATAATATCAAATGAAAATAATGTTTATCGCACTCTAATGGATAAAATCAACGACGAAATCGAGCATATTTACATCGTTTTACTACTTTGTCAATAGTACACGTGGGTTTGTTTGTGCACCGGAAGTGACTCCATTACAAGACTTTCCAGCCCTATTGTTAAATCGTTTGTACCTGTTGATGGACATATTTTCACAAGATGAGTAGGGCAGTTTTACAACGTATTTCGGGAGAATGTTTTTTCTAACACGACAGTTGATTCTTTCAGTGCTTGGTTATATCAATATGAAAATATGAGTATTGACCTAAGCTACGTTGTGTAGCGAAAAGTATTTACAAAAGTTTTTATTCGGATCGCCTTTCCGTTAATGTCACCAAAAGGCACTTTTTTATACGCTTAAAAAAGAGTAGATTCGTAATGAGAATTGCAGGGTTTATGTGTTCGAAAGACAACGTACCACAAAAATGTTACAGTGTGTAGTCTGACTGACATCAGATAGTAACTGTAGTTTTACGATTGTGAGGTGAATCGTATTATCTAGAATGTTACCGGCATAACATTGTACCGATATAAAAGCAATGTATGTCATGTTCGTCTATATACAATCTACGAATGTCGTTGTAATTATTTCATTAAATAAGAGTCGCCATACGTCGGAGATAGACAACAATGGTAGAAGATAATAGTATTCTTCAATTTAAATTGTAAATTCTGTCATAGATTCAAGTTCATATAGATCGTGGGACATAAAAGTAAATACGTAATTTTACTAATAAATTAAAGATGCTCCACCGCGACAGAGGCTAAAATGAATATTTCATCATTCATTGAAAATCAATAGGTGTTTAATCGCAAAGAAAATTGTGTGTATGCCTAATTTTACACAAAAAAAATAATATAATAATTTATCGCCCGTTGGTGCGATGCGCAATCAGTACCCATTCCATATTAGGATATAGTGTCACGGATTTTTTTCGCGGATGCAAGAATATTTAATTTTTCACAGTTTAAACTTGAAGTAAAAGTAGAGCTCAAAACATTCTTCAATGGGTGTAATGGTGTTTAAAGTAAGTAATTTGTAATGAAGAAAAATATTCCAAGCGTTGATCCTTGTTGTTTGATAGTGAAAAAAATCCCATTTGTCAGCGGATGAAGCATCTTTAATCATATGCGCAATTACCATGGATTGCATCTCAGGACTGAACTGTTGAGATTATATAAACCAATTAATAAAAGAACCTGAACCGAGTTATAGTTATTATATTCTCGCTGCCTTATGCTACAAACAAATATGAAGCATTTCAAACATCTCACTTCAATTACTATGGGAAAAGAATGGTACGCTTTATGACCAATTACTTTATTTCAAATTGTTCAGTCGATCCACTTCATACAGGCAAGTTATTGCAACGTGCTCATGAGATAATGGTTTCAGACATTCACAGGACATAGCAATGTGGTCATGAAATATGATTCAGGACATAAGGCATTCAGGGCAAGTGTTCATGAAATTACGTTTCTGGAACATACATGGCAATTAATGCCAAGTGCATTTATCAAGAATAACGTTCGGGAATTACAGGCTATTAAGCAAGTGTTTCATGACAATATATGTACATTGTACATACATGTAATAGTATAAAACTTATTGCCATTCACTTTGTTATAATTGGAACATAATTTTAAACATGCCGACAGCTTCGAAGCTTGCATATAAAAATTGTCAATCTTATGATTACAGATAACATCAGTATTACATGTATAGTGTATATCCATTCAATCTGTTTGAACGCAATCCGAAATTTAACGGTAAGGGACTTGATTAAATTGGTTCTTCGATTCTCTATCAGCAAAATCAGTCAAATCTGGGATAACATCGCATACATCAAAGCTAATGCCTGAGAACAAGTTCAGTGTCATTTTGTGGGAAAGTGAAACACAAACAGGAAGTTTGGCAAAAATCTGAAATAATTTACCCATATAAAATAAATATGGAAAAAAAGCATAATACACGAATCTCAAGCCCTCACTAAAAGTCTCATTAAAAGATATATTTATAAATGAAACAAAATTCCGACACAAAACAATAGGTATAGAAACACGCTGATTGATCGAGAGTGAAGATACTCAGAAAATATAGTTGGGTTCTCATCACTAATAATACGCGCACAACCATGATTCAACCCAAAGTGAAGCCTCAGTCCAAAACAAAATATCCACAGACCGTTAAAAGACAACAAAAGATCAGTCTCTATCAAAACAAAAAAAATTTGCGAGGCAAAAAAAATTAATCACAAAACCCAAAACAAACAATACCAACACCAATTAAAGCCCTTATAGTCACATTTCACAAGAAGGACGTTTCGATAATATCAAATACCTAAGTGGCCACGATATATAAACCCGGCCACACCATGCGCTCTCCACCCACAAAAAGCCCACAGCTCACACCCTCTCCACCAACACATAACACGACACGCCACAACAGCGAAATTAACAATGAGAACCACAGAGACACAGAGGCCCCCCTAAAATGCCAACCTCTATCCAAGCAAAAACAACCCAAACAAAAATTAGCTCAAATCAAACCAGTAAGCCCACCCAACGACCCAGATCCTAATAACAAATCAAAAAAACAAAAACCAATAGACCATAACAATGAAGTAATAAAAAGAGTGACCAAAAAATGAACCATCCCATAGCTCACGAACCTGTATGGAAATAATTACTAAACACGAGAATCCACCTCAAACAACGCATACCACCCAAAAAACACGCAACACTACGGTAAAAAAAAGGAACCATAGCCTAACATTTTTCTATCCAAAACAGGAAAAACAGAAAACAATTAAGGCCTCACAGACAATATAAAAGAAATACAATAAAGATCCAGAGAATTGTATAAAGAAAGAACGCTAACATATGGTATAAACGGAAAGTACATAGATCACAAAACACTGTGTAAACCACCGTCTGAAATTACCTGATTACCCAAAAACAAAGTGATACTTTACCGGCTTCGGTGTAAAACCCCTACAAACTCACGATCAATTGGCCACCTAGTAAGATGTGAATACCCAAGGATGTTTCTCCAAATATACACAAAAAAAAACCAAAAAAAATAGATGAATAGGCAAAGAACATCTCGCAAAATGAACAGGCCACACAAACCATATTATATAGAAAATTCCACAATTATAAACCATTAACAACTAGAAACTTTCATACATTTATATATCTATAAACTAAATAATTCTCGGCAAAGCTAACGAAACCGTAATGAATAAAATCTTATGACCAATAATTAACAAATATATGAATACCTATGAAATCATTCACACACCACCACCACAGAAACAACACTCAATCTCTGAAGATATTCACATTATCTACGACTCGTCTATTATTTATGAAACAATCTCTACTCTAAACGCAATATTACCTTGAATCTACTTTATATTCCCGTCCTATGTAACAACTACGATCAACAAAATCAGCTACGTCATAATAAAATTTACGAGTCTGGAATCAATCATTTATTTGGTATCCTTATTCTCCAATCCCCCTTACATAAATTGCCTTGTATCCACCTCCCCAAGAGTTAAGAAGGACAATAACAAGAAAAAATAAATACTTAACGCTCCAAGAAATATCTCAACTATCTCAATTACTCGAAGGACGAAGAAGACTGAGTCATGATACAATTGGACACAGTGTGTAATGATAATAGTTGTCTATGGACATGGAAAATCAATGCACGAGGCATAATATCTGTAATAATATAAACCTGACATTTATCCATTCTGAATAGATTGTATTTTCTATTTATAATTCACTAGGTCAAATTTAAATCTTTCTCATGTCATGACTATGACCCTGCAATCACTATCAATTACCGGAAAATAACTGGTATTAAATACATTGTTTGCGCATTAAAAATTTCAAAAGAACGATCACGCTGATTAAAGCAAAAACGAATACTAACAATAATGTAATAAGGCCTACATGGCAGCCAAATAACGATACAAACCTCGAGATAATTGAATGCTGATCTCTCAGAGACTAAATGAAAGCAAAACAAATCGTTTTATATTACATGTTATTTATAAATTCATCATTCGATGTCCTGAAGATGAAAACAAACAGCGATACAATCTATATGACAGTAAAAAAAAACTTGGCTACTAAAAAACATTATCTAGTATATCTTGCTATTTTGTGCCAAGAGGTGCCATAGATTCTCCACTATATATTGACTAGAATCATAAGTTCAACCCAAGAAATCCTCGAAATCCGATAAAAATCACCTATTCTTAGCTTTTTCTGTTAACACAAAGCTGGTAAATGCAACGGTTAACCAAGTAAAAACCTATCACTGCTTGATCCCTAATTACAGCGATTTGATCATTTATGATTAACTAAAAAGTCAGTAATCAATGTTTTATCTGAACAATTAATGAATGATCACCCTTAACTCCCCCGATAACTGTGGCATAATATGGAAGAAACACACACACAGACAACTATCAAAAAAAAATGATAAGAGGTAATTTAAAAATTCAAAGAGGAAAGAACCACTAGAGCTAAAACGTTTAGCGATTAAAAGCACCAAAGCACACCATTAAACTGATACTGCTCAAATTAATATAATGAGTTGGTATTTTTCTTCCTTCATTAATACATATCAACCATAATAAATAAAAAGGGTCCGGCCTGGCTGAGGTTTTTGCTTTTACTATTTGTCAGATATAACCCACCATGAATAAAAATAAGTTAGTACTCCTAATTCTCTAAACGCAGTATACTATAAATAAAGCATATGTAGAGCAAAAAAAAACCAAAGATCAGTGCCATTTCCAATCATAGCAAGTTAAAATGGATCATTGGATTTTTTTTTGTTTTTACGTTATGGCTAACGAATTTAAAGAAAAGTGCTTATTTAAGAAAAAAAACATCATATAAGACGGCAACAACACGTGCTTTATTGTACTATACCTAGTGGTTCTAGTATCTAGTTAATACTGATATATTTCCAACCAGGACAACTATTTCAAATCGCGGTAGATGTTAGTGATTATTATCATAATTTGTTGATGATACATCAAAACTTACTCAGGGTTGTAATAAAAAGTAAGTAATTCAATACATAGCGAAGGCATTTGACTATTAATCATTTTTATTCCTCTTAATGTAATGCGAAAAGAAAACATAATATATTAACCAAAACTATCTATACCTGGAAATGAGAGTCCTCTCAAATGGAACGCTTTAACCAAGTACATTTAATGATAAACCGACAATCAAAAGATCACTCAATACACCAATGGGAAGAGAAAAGCGCACCACAATAGCCACTTCTCACACAGGTTTGACATGTTAATCATCGTCATGGCGCATAGCATAATTAAGATGAGTAGAAGAACCTTTAACTCACCGAGACTATGTACTCAAACGAATCACCACACGAATACAAACAACATTAACGTATAAAAAGCACATCCGCAAAACCATACATCTAAATACGTAACATGTATGGTTGGAAACGCAGGTTAAACAAAGTTATCAATGTTAATTAGCGTTTAAATTCAATATTATAGGCATGGATCCAAAACAAACTCATGGCTCAAACTTACTTCCCTCATATACTAATATAACTGAAACAAAAGGACCATATTATAAACACAGATATGGCAAACCACTATATTTAAGAACAAGTACACGCATAAATAAAACCAAACAAATCTCCAGGTCTGGTAACATAAATAATAAACCGTTATAAACTCTATATGGAGAGGACACAATTAGAAATTAGATAATCACGATCAAAACCATATTTTAGCACGGGGCAAAAACTCACACTCTCACATCTCCATTAATAAGAATATATGAGTCTCTCTAGACTCATTCAATCATTTAAGAAACGTAGAGATAAAAATTTAATAAAACCACTCCAACATGAACGATAACTAAATGATACTTAAAATAAACTAAGTAAGCTTACTATAAACACCAACTCATGCGAACAAGACCCCGAATAAAAAGAGCGCCATATACATCTAGAACGGAATAAGCACATACCCAAACCAAAAACCCCAAACCCACAAAATTGATATAAAGCTTCCATATACCATATGCACTCATTGCTCAGAACCTGAGCTTGATGGAACTCGCCAAAATATAGAACAAGCCAATAACAACCTGATAAAAGATGAGGAAAGATACCACTGCCATATAAATTCGCACAGGGCTGATTTCGATCGATTAACACAAATTATGAGCATTGTCTAACAAAGGATCTAGGTGACAAAGGGCCTGCAAAAATAGTACTCATTTTCTGAAATCAAAACAATCTGCTATATAAGGCGGTAAATGTCGAGGTGACCCCTTGTTGTCCACCCTAAAACAAAACCAACACTCTGAACAATATTGAGAATAATCCTAAATTACTCTTCTCCAAGGTAATGAAAAAGATCATTCCACTTTCTTATTTGGTTACACCCCTTTTACTAAAAAATAACGTATTACGTATATCAACTATTTGCTCATAATTAGCCTTGGTTAATCAAAATTTAGAAAATCTCTTTCAAGACAAAAAAAAATCTCAATTTGAAATGCGACCAAAGAAAGGTACGGTTTTGGAGATCAGTGCCTCAACGTACCCAGTATATCGATTTGGCACCCACAATTTTAAACCACATTAAAAAAACACTCCACACCTAACATGATCAAATCATATCACCAAGAGAGTACTTTGAAAAACAATAGAACAATACTAAAAAAAGAGCTCAAAATGAACCAAGATGTCATTTTTATTACACCAAAGGAACAAAAACCAGCCTCGACTAAATCTCCCAAAAACTGACCAACTAAACACATGAAAGGCTCAAAACCACAAAACCACAAAAACTCACCAAAAAACCCCCGAAAAACCAACAACCCACACAAAATCCACAAAACACAAGAAGAAAAACCCCAAACAAACCCAACACAACGCACCCAA
>SAYR01058549.1:0-14288 GCA_004382745.1 Argopecten irradians irradians | reverse complement strand
TCTTTTCTATTTATTAATATTTTTATCTTTTTTTTCTTTTAAATTTTTTTTCTATTTATATACCTTTTTTTTTTTATATTTTTTTTTTTTTTATTTTTATATTTTTTTTATCAGTTTCTTTTTCAAACAATTGATACTTATATTCTTTACATTATAAGTCTTTTAAAAAGTGAAAATGAGCTCGAAAAGTAATTCCCACCGTCCCGTTCAACGTTGGTCCAGTCGCGTTCCGCATAGATTCCATTTTGAAGGCAGTGGACATTTCCAGTAGGACTTCCTGAAAATTCGAAATTATTATTTGGTCTTCATTTTAGCATTCAGACATTATAATAATAAACTCAGACACTAAAAGCACAACAGATCTTATCTATTTATTCCTTGTATCGTGTATATCATCTTGTTGTCATGATAAGTGTATTATTCTGGCTACTGACGACAGTACGTATTACAGATGGCCGGCGACGTACAACCACAGACTAACTATTGGTCAGTTTGACCAGGACTGGTATCTCAGACATTACTATGGCTGCGATCACAGGACAGACCGTTGACCAGGGGAACCTGTTACGCTTTAATCTAGAGAGAACAACAGCATATTTCAGTCAGGTATGTACAGTAAGGACCAGACGTCTTAAACTGAGACTATTAATTAATCTCGCTGAAAGCCTGGGTGGTCTATACAATGTATGTGCCGTCTCGACCCATTGAACTATGTGATTATATACAGCAAGTTATTGTTTACAGACAAAAGCACGAGTAGTTTGAGAATCACGCTATATACAGTCGCGGTTATCAGGAAGTGAAAAGGGTCTAGCTTGCTAATTATTAGGTTATGTAAGATATTACTATTCAAGCGTCATAAACTTTATAACCAATAATTTCATAAAAATTTTTACTGCGCTTTTCTTTATAAACTGTTTTAAAATGAGAGAATTCTGATGAACAATGCTGTATAATACAATGTCATATTTCTGTTTTATTTATTTTTGTTTTATTCATTATCATCCCAGGTTTATGTTACACATACCCATTTTCCCATTTGATTCGTCTAATTATAACTAAAATAATTTACTTCATTTTTCAGTAACGAATTTTCGCAGTTTTATTAGTTGTAAGAACTAACTAGTCGAATAACATTGTATTTCACCTTTATAATTAAGACGTCCATATAAACAATATATTTAATAGTCTATAATGTAAATATTTGTTAAATTAATAATTTCTGTAAATCATGTATGTGTTACATAACAACCGAGATATCGATGCTATAATATTTTTTTCTCACAAACAGAACGCATAATATCATCCCGAATCGAATCATCGCTTTTACATGTAGTTTATAACGCAAAACCTAATATATTTCCTGGTTCAGTCCTAACCCGTATGTACCAGTACATTTATCTTAAAAATGGCGCCTAGAGGAACAACCACGGATTACGCGGCTTATTTGACCCAGAATGGTAACTTACAGACGTATCTCAAACTCCATTTCGGTCAGCCCGCTGAGGGTGATCTGATGCAATTTTAGTATGGATAGATACTGCAAAATATTTCAGTCAGGTATTTACAAATGTATATGTACGGATATTGTTTATTATCGGGAAATAATAGTTTTAAGGGATACAAATCTTATATAGTCTTAACTAGTGCATTGTAGTTCACATAACGCATATGCAGAACTTTTTGTTCATACATGTAAAGTGAAAGCAGGTGGATATATAAAGTGTGTTTTGAGTGGATAAAATGCTTGGTGGCCGTTGGTACAATTTTAAATTGACATGCGGTTGTATAGAATGTGCGTTGCGGATGGATAAGGTTAAAGAGGATGTGAATCACTAACCATGACGATTATACATATTCCATTGTTTTATAAACTGTTAATTGCATTACCTTTTGTTCATGTCCTCTTAGGTTTTACACTATTCAGTGATTGTTATATCATGTCAAAACCAGGTCACCAGAGATGAAAAAATCGATTTTTAAAATATCACCATAATTGTTTCACAGAAGTTGTAGAGGCTTTAAAATAGGCGTGTTTTTGTGTCTAGTAAAGTGCACATGGCTTGCAGACAAATGTTAAACTACACAATGCATTTAAATTCAAATGTAAAGTGAAATGCATATGCAATGGGTTAGGTTTAAAACAAATGGATAATTTGTTTTTGAAAACGATTATGCCAACTTTTGATCACCTAAACGTTTATCCAAAGTTTGGGAATCAATTTCTTATAATTAAATTCTTCCTTGACAGATCTTTGTGGACTTTTGGTTTGTGTGAGGCGAGATATAATGATCTACTCCAAACAGTGTGTTGAACTTTTATTGCGAGTCAACATGCACTTTCTTAGTATGACAATTTACTAGTCTTTTTGGCATAGGTTTTAAGTATTTTTGTATTTTCCGGATATAGAATAATATGGTTTTTTGATACTTTACCATATAATGAAGGATTTAAGGGAATTTATATTCTTCATATACAAATTGGATAGTTTGTATATATACAGACTATTTTTTCATCAGTTTCCTCTCAGTCCACATCATTGGAAAGACAAAAAAGGCTTGTAGAGATATATGGTAATATTTATAATAATGGTAAAAATACTTTAAATGATTGCTTAAAAATCCTTAATAGTACGTCCTAGGTTTTTGTATAATATACTGTTGCTCCTAGGTTGATGGTAAAAAAATCGTTTTTTTCAGATGCTTATTTTAATTTTCTACGATTTAATTGTATTAATTCCAATTCAATTTGACTATATGTGCTAGAATTAGGTGCCGACGTATATACATTTTGCGTGTGTCTAAAAATCGGTTGATAACTTCAAAATGTTCTTTATCACACGAACTCTATTTTTGAGACCACATGGTTTTTACCAGTTTTTCTATGTATTTATATTAAGAACACGCCGAAAAACTTAGTACCTGGGATGTAATCATTGTTGTAGTAAGTATGCGGTTGATGAGAATGCATACTCTTTTTGAGAACTTTTACTTGTGAAGAAATACAATATTGTAATGTTACTAACAATTATGTGTAATTGAGATGTAAGCTTATTGTTGTAATGGTGTGCTGTATTATTATGCGATAAGAGTTTCTCTGATAGCTGTGTCAGTAACATGAGAGGGAGCAATGTCTCCTGTTATATCGTCCACAAATCACATTAACTAGGGTGGTAATTAATTTTCACTTTATCCTGAAAGTTCACTACGAATACTGGCATCTATAGACACGTGCAGTGTAATCAGATGACAAAGTCCATGTGCATAATTAGTGTATATGAGGTATTCCTAACTAAAACACTTTTTTCTGCTATTCTGTTATTTGTGGAAAATGCATTCTACAATTTCTATAGAAATATTATTTCATAAAATAATATTTAAGAAGACCATATCGAATTATTGCAATATCGCGAGCAAAATCCCAGTCTGAGTGCAGGTCGACCTTTAGGGCTAGTTAAAAAAGAGACAAAATCATCACAATGAAAACGGATAACATACCTGTTGTAACTATCAATTAGATAAACGTTATGTATTATTTTGCAGAGTAGCAACAGAGCCAAAGAAAAGCTTCATTCATGATACCGATAAGTTGGTGTATTTCATATCTTATTACTAACACAATTAGGCCATGGGCTAGGAGGGTCCCACATGCAACCCCCCCCCCCAAACCTCCGAACCAATATTTTTCTGAACCCTTATGACCCACTGATCAAAATGTTAACATTGCATAAGTTGTGCATGAACTTCCGGTTATGACGTCATAAAGATGGCCGCCATCTCGATTTCACTAAAAATTGAAAAAATTGTCATAACATTGACATTTTCAACCGAAGTAGACAAAATGCGGTATCAAAATAACCACAATAGAACAACAAATACATATCAAGGACAAAAAAAATCCAATATATGTAGTGAATGTCTACGCAGGAAATGAATAACATAGGATTTTAAGCTCAAAAAGTGGTGATTTTTCAGCAAATTTTTCATATTTTGGCTTGTGCAGCACAAATGTTTTCCCAACATCAAACTATTATTTCTAATAAGTGTTTTGACCACTTATCAATCAGGAGTAACAAAAAACAACAAAAACCAATGTTAACATCGTATAAGTTCCGGTTATGACTCATCAAGATGGCCACCATCTCGAATTCCACTGAAAAATGAAAAATAGTCATAACATTGACATTTTCAACTGAATAGACAAATGAGGTATCAAAATGACCACAATAGAACACAAACACATGTCAGGACCAAATAATCAAATATATGTAGTGATTTGAACGCAGGAAATGAAAAAATACGATTTTAAGCTCAAAAATGGTTATTTTTCAGCATTTTTTTCATATTTGGCTTTCACGTAGCAAAATTGTTTTCCCAAAATTATATTGATCGTAAATCATTATTTTGACCTCTTATTCAATTGGTTTAAAACAACAACAACGGCAACAACAAAAAATAGGAATTGTTGTTCATTAGCCATCATGTTGGTTTTACAAATCATCACCGGATTCGGCATATGATTGTTATTTTTTTCAAACCGCTGACACTACAGTTTCCTGGTGTCTTGGAATTTCCTCAATATAACAATTGCTATTGACGATTTATATCTTAACAAATTTGAATTTAAAGTTGGCTGGATATCTAAGTGGGACTTCAAAATAATCCATTTTCATGTTCGAATTTTTGTAGACTAGTAGCCTCTCAAACTGAATTATTACAGCAAAGCGCCGACTAATAGCTATTGGGTATCAAATTAAAATTCCGTAAATACCATGACACTTTTCGAAACGTGTTGTGTCTTTTAGAATGAGCACATCCATTGTTTATTTCCTGTGTATAACGTAAGGAAATAAAAGATGGTTACTACAGTGTCATATATTTCTTTCACTAGTTCATAATAATAATCATTTTCGTTGTGCGTGCTTTCTCGCCAGAGTGTCGTCTTCGACCTCGATGACCTGATGTGATATTACATTACCGGGTCACCATCGTGGTTCTAACTTGTCAACCGTCCATGGTCAGAGTTAACATCAGAAACATCGGATTCAGGGATGTGGGAGCTCTTCCTGTTTCCAACCTAGTTTCACCTAGATTCACATATCGTATACGATGTTCCAGACTTCCCCGGCATGATGGAAAAGACACCAGATCCACATTCTGCAGAGGGTTGAGTTGGTTCTCCTTAATTCGTATGAAGCACAATTCCTCATTCTTGTGAACCTCAGTAACCATAGGTGGCACAGGTGGATTCTTTGAGGTCATAAATGAGGTCTGCAGTGAAGTTCCACTCTTTGCAAAGTCTGGAAAGCACTGTAGAGAACTTTTTACTGGAGAGTCTTCAATGGTCTCTTTACGCATACACCAGATGTGTCACAACCAGCACCTTCAAGGGAGTGGGAAAAGTCAGACTAATGAAAAGCATTTAACATTTATGGCCTCATTAATGACCTCGATGATATCACCTGTGCCATTTATGGTTGTACGAGGGTCCACGAGATTGATGAATAGTACTTCATACGAATTATGGAGCTATGTGCGAAGGAGAACCAATTCTACCATTGGAAAAATGTGGATCTGATGTAATTTCCATTATGCAGGAGAAGTCTGAAACAGCATATATGTACGATATGTTAGACTCTGAAAGAGATCCCACATCCCTGAACCTGTTGTTCCTGATATGAACTCTGGCCATGGATGTGTCATAAAAGATAACAGGCTAGAAAAACACTGGTAATATAGTGTCACATCAGCTCATCGACATCGAAGACGACGCCCTGACTTTCGACGAATTAGATACTGATATCTCGATTACTCTGATTCGGACTGCATGTGCCAGCTACCAGATATGCCGAGTCTCTTTAGTGGATAGTGCATTGAGGCGAGAAAGCACGCACAATGATAATGGTTATCATTGAGAACCAGTGAAAGACATATGTGACATTGTAGTAACCATATGACATTTTGCTTATGCTATGCATATGAAATAAACAATGAATCTGCTCATTTTCAAAGACACAAATGTTTTGGAAATTGTTAATGATATTAACGGAAACACAGGCTTAGCTAAGGTTACATTTGTTACGCTATCAGTAGGTGTTGTGCTATGTAATTATTTTTGAGAGGCTGCTAATCTATAAAATTGAGGGTATAACAATACTTCTTTTTTGCTTTTCTTTATATTTTTGCTGTTGTTGTTGTTGTTTTTACTGATTGATAGGAGTTTAAATAACTGATTACGAGTAATAATTTGTTGTTGGAAAACATTTTAGCTGCGTCAAGCCACGTATGAAAAAATTGCTGAAAAATCACCATTTTTGAGCTTAAAATTTTATTTTTTCATTTCTTGCGTACAAATCACTACATATATCGGATTATTTGGTCCTGATATGTATATGTCGTTCTATTGTGGTCATTTTGATACCTCATTTGTCTACTTTAGTTGAAAGATATCAGTGTTATGACTATTCTTCATTTTAAGTGAAATTCGAGATGGTGGCCATCTTAATGACGTCATAACCTGAACTCATACGGTGTTAACATTGGTGTTTGCTGTTTTTGTTGCTTAATCTGATTGATAAGTGGTCAAAACACTTATTAGAAATAACAGTTTGCTATTGGGAAACAGTTTTACTGCGTCAAGCCAAATATGAAAAATTTGCATAAAAATCACCATTTTTGAGCTTAAAATCAGATTTTTTCATTTCCTGCTTAGAAATTACTTCATATATTGGATTTTTTGGTCCTGATATGTATTTGATGTTCTATTGTGGTCATTTTGATACCTAATTTGTCTACTTCGGTTGAAAAATGTCAATGTTAGGACTATTTTTCAATTTTTAGTGAAAATCGAGATGGCGGCAATCTTTATGACGTCATAACCGGAAGTTCATCCCAAATTAGGCAATGTTAACATTTTGATTTGTGATCAGTGAGTCATAAGGGTTCAGAAAAATATTGGTTCGGAGGTTTGGGGGGGGGGGTGCATGTGGGACCCTCCTAGCCCATGGCCTAAATGTATCATACACACTTACGTATGTATTGTTGGTAAGAACGTTAAATTTGGATTTACCCTATCAAAATCCTACTCCGATGACAGTTATATACATACATCTATATTTTTGCATGGAAAAAGGTTCGAATTATTAAAAAATATCTACATGTATAATTTAGAATCCGCTCACATTAAGTAGACAAAAGCTGATAATATTGATTTTTGAAATAGGATGTTTGGATGATTAGGCTTAACGGCTGAATGTCATGTTTTGGTGGTCTGCCGTAAAAACAAATATCAACTAGAATCTTTATGCTATATAATCGTTTGTACAGTACCTATTATGATTATACTTCGAAGGTGAAGTAAAGGGCAGACAACTACTCGACATAGGCACAGGCCCTTCTGTTCATTCCATCATCACTGCCAGCCGCCATGTAGATGACGTATACCTCTCAGATTTCGCCGCACAAAATAGAAAAGTGCTCATTGATTGGTGGAAAAGTGACAAAACATTGATAGAAAAGATTACCGAATATGTGTTAAAACAGGAAACCTCAAGGTAGGTACACAACCCTTTTCGTATTTTACGAAGTTTTAATTTTCCTTTAATTTTCCTTTCGCAAGTCTTGTAATTTACCAACTTTTTTTTTGTCTTGTTTTAGTTATTTTCCATATATATCTACTTAAAAGGGGTGTCAAACAATATCAAGATATTTGTGTTATACATGTAGCATGAAACTATACAATCCAATCTAGTGTGGTTTATCTTAATTCCTTAAGCAGATAAAAATCACACAGATCTTCCTCTGATAATTATTGTGAAAATTGTATTGGACAAGCACGTTCTGAAGAAGGATCATTGTCTCTCAATTGACCGATCGCCAGGTGTAATATAACCACGCCTCGTGCTCACAAACGCACGTGTTTCTATTCAATGTCGGAGCAAACATCGTAGCACACACAATACAAAATACAAAGTCACGTGCGGTTTGATTGACAGCTGGCGATCCGTCAATAGTCCAATATAATCTAAAAAAGAAATTAGAATATGAATTACATCATCATCCCTTATTTATTTGCCCGTACATGTATTTGAAACTATTTTTTTGTTTTGTTTTAGTGAAACTATCGTTGAGAGACAAACAGCAATGAAAGGTAAAGTTCGTGCTGTTTTACCTATCGATGTGACCATGTCGATCCCACTGGGAAGCGGAAGTGACGTTACACAATTTGATATTATCACTTCAAGCCTCTGTTTAGAAGCAGCAGCTCTAACCATTGACCAGTACCGCACGAATGCAGCAAACGTGGCATCATTATTGAAAGTTGGGGGTCATTTCATCCTGAACGGCGTTCTGGAACAGACGTGGTACAGAGTTGGAGAGTCCAAGTTCGCGTGCGTTTGGCTCTCAAGGGAAGACATAGAGTCAACCTTTGTCAGTTGTGGATTTGACATAAAGCAGTTTGATGTCGTGAAATTTAAATCTGAAGACGAAGCGTACTCTGATTTCAATGGTTATTTCGTTATGCATGCTATCAAAATATGAGAAAAATTGACATTTGAAGTTCACATACATGTTGATATTCATTACATGTATGTATATATGGTCCAAATGTATTAGAATATAAACTCGTTATAATCACTTATATTATTAATTATTGAAACCAACTTACTTTCAACAAACTGCAAAGTATTTGTTTTCATAGGACCTGACTATCAGCTTCCATACTTATTAAAATAAAGCTTACTTCGACATCTAACGATTTAAGAATTAACATCAATCGATTTTTCATCCCCAAATTAGTTAAGATGGAAATATTAAACTTGTTTCTATGTAATTAGATTCAGAACTTAGACTAGAACAGAAAATAATCAGCAATAATGGCGGCCAATTTGGATTTTAATCGAAAAGGAGGTTTTGCCATGAAGGACTCGGGTCTTATATTAACTCACTTACCATTATATTCTCGCATCGTATATATATATATTACCTGACGGAGTGGTTGGAAATGTCAATAAAATGATTATGCTGTTAATAATTTTCGTTTAGTGTTGTTTAAAAAGAGTATAACAAAACAAAAATAAAAAAACATGGAATGCTTCATGTAATATATATCTGAAATCTCTACCAGGGAAATATCATCACATGGACAAGTCCAGATACGCAATGCGGAGTCATGGTTATCAGAAACACGAGGAAAATCACAGAGACGGTTCTGAAGGCTTTCACTTCCTGTTTTGGAGCCAATCGGGATTTTATCTCCTTCCACAAGTTGACTACTCTTGAACAAGATTACGTTATGTTTGATTTCTTGGTAAATCAGAATGGATGTGATACAGTAATATAGAAATATTTTCAAAGCTTATTCATTTCAATATTAGTTTCATTATGCTTACTTCCGGACATTGTGTCTTGGATATGGCCCATACACATTTCGTCAGTTTGAATCCTGCTTCCAGGAAGGTAATGGTGCGCCTCTACCCGTACACAATCGTGTACCGTTGTTGTATCGGATGTACATTGTATTCGAAGCTGCATCATTTTCTTCAACATTGTCCTCTTAATTGTGCATTGGTCTGTTGGTTTCAGAACATTCAACACCATTTGCTCTGATGTCAGTTAAATCCTTAGAGACCGAGATGCATAACTGCCTTTTTCCCGAATTGTTCCGACAGTTGTGAACATGGTATTCTGTTTAAAACGCCCACCTCTTAACGATTCGAATCTTCGTTGTACAGGAACCAAATTCTTTACACTTAAGTTAGGATGTCAGTGCACATCCAAAAAAAAGAAACCAGAATGTTCAAGGGCTACAAAAAATGAGCAGTTATCCTGCAATAGAGGAATGAGTGTACAATTCAGTTGATGAAATGAGAATACATAAACAAAAATGTAATATCAGATATCATAATATTCCACTATTGATATTCTAATGTCTCAATTCTTTCAAAATGACAGAGAATGGTAACACAATAGTACTGTTAGCGAGCTTATATTTGTGCCATCACACTTTATCGCAAACTATATCTTGAACACATAAAATTAACTCGCGATATCTCCACGATGGCTATATATTAATATACAGTATACATCCACATCGTACTTTCATGCTATACTTCCTTGACAAACAAGTCTACTTTCAAGCATATCCTTACAAAGTACATAAATACACACACTACATGTACATGCTAAAATTACCGGAAAACTTTAATATGTCCAAAACACTTTTTTATACGGCGTCAATGCTAACCAGTATTTATTAGCTTCCAAATTGTTATATTGATCAATCCAGACATATAACTTTATGCACGTGTGTTTTCTGAACACAACACTGATTAAAATCAAACATTTCTACCAAGGCGGCAAAGAGATTCGTGTGGACGTTTATATACCTTTACTAAACCCAAACAAGTTGAGAAACCTTTGGCGACATAATTGTTCAACCTACAGTAATCATTTCTTGGCCTATATTTGCAACGACTTTTATAAGTGCAATGCATTTAACAAACGAAGGTCTCTCACACGAATGGAGATTAGAAGTAAATTGATTTTCATTTTGATGACTATAGCAAAATTGTCTTTTTTCTTACTAGCCCTTTAATTTCTCGTCATTTGGTGAGCTTGTTTTTAGTTAAATACATGTATGATATTTCTTAATTTATTTGCTTATTATTTTTATAAAAAAACGAAAGAGATGTCTTTACTTCCAATTTCAATCCAAGCTGTTTGGAAAAAGCTCTTCGTGAAAATGTATTATTTGGAATATTAACTATGCTGGCAAGCAATACTATGTTTTCACATCAAAACTATTTTAGAACTATTTAAATTTATTTTCTGCATAAAAATATGATGAGTTTAATTTCCAGATTCCTTTTCTATTTTAAGACTAGGCTATATAATAAGTCATGAGTGTTCAGACCCGTAACTTGAACTATAGGTGATTTTCAAACAATTCATACTTATATTCTTAACATTAGAAGTCTTTTAAAAAGTGAAAATGAGCTCGAAAATTTAATTCCCACCGTCCCTTTCAACGTTGGTCAGTCGCGTTCCGATTAGATTCCATTTGAAGGCAGTGACATTTCCAGTAGGACTTCCTGAAAATTCGAAATTATTATTTGGTCTTCATTTTAGCATTCAGACATTATAATAATAAATCTCAGACACTAAAAGCACAACAGATCTTATCTATTTATATCCTTGTATCTGTATATCATCTTGTTGTCATGCATAGGTATTATATGGCTACTGACGACAGTACGTATTACAGATGGCGGCGGACGGTACAACCACAGACTTCTATGGTCAGTTTGACCAGGACTGGTATCTCAGACATTACTATGGCTGCATCGCAGGACAGACCGTTGACCAGGGGAACCTGTTACGCTTTAATCTGGAAAGATATATACAACAGCATATTTCAGTCAGGTAAGTACAGTAAGGGACGAGACTCTTAAACTGAGACTATTGATTACGTATACTCTCGCTAAAAGCCTGGTGTCATCAGTGTTTATTTCTTTGTGTATGTATACAATGTATGTGCCGTCTCGACCCATTGACTATGTATTATATACAGCAAGTTATTGTTTACAGACAAAAGCACGAGTAGTTTGAGAAACACGCTATATACAGTCGCGGTTATCAGGAAGTGAAAAGGGTCTAGCTTGCTAATTATTAGGTTATGTAAGATATTACTATTCAAGCGTCATAACTTTATAACCAATAATTTTCATAATAAATTTTGCTGCGCTTTTCTTTATAAAATGTTTTAAAATGAGAGAATTCTGATGAACACGGCTGGATAATACAATGTCATATTTCTGTTTTATTTATTTTTGTTTTATTTATTATCATCCCAGGTTTATGTTTACACATACCCATTTTCCCATTGATTCGTCTAATTATAACTAAATAATTTACTTCATTTTTCAGTTACGAATTTTCGAGTTTTATTAGTTTGTAAGAACTAACTAGTCGATAACATTGTATTTAACCTTTGTAATTAATGACGTCCATATAAACACATATTTCATAGTCTATAATGTAAATATTTGTTAAATTAATAATTTCTGTGAATCATGTATGTGTTACATAACATACCGAGATATCGATGCTATAATATTTTTTCTCACAAACAGAACGCATAATATCATCCCGAATCGAATCATCGCTTTTACATGTAGGTTATAACGCAAAAACCTAATATATTTCCTGGTGTAGCCTAACCCGTATTGTACCAGTACATATGATCTTAAAATGGCGGCTAGAGGAACAACCACGGATTACGCTGGCTTATTTGACCCAGAATGGTACTTACAGACGTATCTCAACTCCATTTCCGGTCAGCCCGCTGAGGGTGATCTGATGCAATTTAGTATGGATAGATACTGCAAAATATTTCAGTCAGGTATTTACAAATGTATATGTAGGTCTAAAGCCTGTACGGATATTGTTTATTATGGGGAAATAATGGTTGTTAAAGGGATACAACTCTTATATAGCTTAACTAGTGCATTGTATGTCACATAACGATATGCAGAACTTTTTGTTCATACATGTAAAGTGAAAGCAGGTGGATAAAGTGTGTTTTGAGTGGATAAAATGATAAGTGAAATGATATGCAATGGTTAGGTTTAAACCAAATGGATAATTTGTTTTTAAAAGCGATTATTGCCAACTTTTTGATCACCAAACGTTTATCCTAAGTTTGGGAATCAATTTCTCATAATTAAATTTCTCCTTGACAGATCTTTGTGGACTTTTGGTTTGGTGAGGGCGAGATATAATGATCTACTCCAAAATAGTGTGTGAACTTTTATGCGAGTTACATGCACGTTCTTAGTATGACAATTTACTAGTCTTTTTGGCATAGGTTTAAAGTATTTCTGTATTTTCCGGATATAAATAATACTGGTTTTTGATACTTTACCATATTAATGAAGGATTTAAAGAATTTATATTCTGTCATATACAAATTGGATAGTTTGTATATATAAGACTATTTTGCTCATCAGTTTCTCTTCAGTCCAACATCATTGGAAAGACAAAAAAGGCTTGTAGAGATATATAGTAATATTTATAATAATGGTAAAATACTTAAGTGATTGCTTAAAATCCTTAATAGTACGTCCTAGGTTTTTGTATAATATACTGTTGTTCCTAGGTTGATGTTAAAAAATCGTTTTTTTTCAGTGCTTATTTAATTTTCTACGATTTTAAATAGTATAATTCCAATCAATTTGACTATATGTGCCAGAATAGGTGCCGACGTATATTAAATTTTGGTTGGTTCTAAAAATCGTTGGTAACTTTAAAATGTTCTTTATCACGAACTCTATTTTTGAAGACCACATGGTTCATACCAGTTTTTTTTCTATGTATCTATATTAAGACACGCCGGGAAACTTAGTACCTGGGATGTAATCATTGTTGGTAGTAAGTATTCGGTTGATGAAATGCATACTCTTTTTGAGAACTTTACTTGTGAAGAAATACAATATTGTAATGTTACTAACAATTATGTGTAATTGAGATGTAAGCTTATTGTTGTAACGGTGTGCTGTATTATATGGATAAGAGTCTCTCTGATAGATATGTCAGTCAAACATAGAGAGGGAGCAATGCCTCCTGTTATATCTTCCACAATCACATTAACTAGGGTGGTATTTAATTTTCGCTTTATCCTGAATTGGTCTTACTTTGATTTATTACTTGGCATCTATAGACACGTGCAGTGTAATCAGATGACAAAGTCCATGTGCATAATTATGTGTATATGGGGTATTATTTACTTAAAAAGACATGTCTTTATTTTGCGCTATTCTGCTATTTATGTGGTAAATGCTATTCTACAATTTCTATAGAAATATTATTTCATTAAAACAGATTTTGATTTAGAAAGCCATTATCGAATTATTGCAATACCGGAACAAAATCCCAGTCTGTGCAGTCGAACTTCAGGGCTAGTTTAAAAAAAAAGACAAAATCATCACAATGAAAAACGGATAACATACCTGTGTAAACTATCAATTAGATAAACGTTAGTATTATTTTGCAGAGTAGCAACAGAGCCAAAGAAAAGCTTCATTCATGATACCGATAAGTTGGTGTATTTCATATCTTATTACTAACACAATGTATCATACACACTTACGTATGTATTGTTGGTCAGAACATTAAATTTGGATTTACACGATCAAAATCCTACTCCGATGACAGTTATATACATACATATATATATTTGCATGGAAAACGGTTCAAATTATTAAAGAATATCTACATTTATAATGTAG
>SAYR01058527.1:1793-13746 GCA_004382745.1 Argopecten irradians irradians | reverse complement strand
TTTTAAAGCTTAAAAAATAAGAAAATTTGCCCTTTTGGGGCCCGCCCCTTAAGCCCCAAGGGGTCGGACAAAGGGCTTCATTTAATAATAATGATTTGTCTTTCCCAATGATGTTTCACATACCTAAATATGGATGAAATGCCATCCAAGGAATGAAGGAGGAGTAGGAATTTTAAAGCTAAAAATTAACTAAAATTTGCCCCTTTGGGGCCCGCACCTCAGCCCCTAGGAGGTCGACGCATGACCTCATTTATATAAAAATAATGATTGTCCGTCCAATTGATTTTTTCACACTCAATATGGATGAAATCCATCGAAGGAATAAAGGAGGAGTAAGGATTTTTAAATCTAAATTAAGATAAATTTCCCATTTGGGACCCCATACCTCGCCCTAGGGGTCGGACGCAGTAGACTCATTTATAATAAATATGATTGTCCGTACCATTCCCATGGAGGATATTTTCAGCAGCCTAAAGTGGGAAATCCATCCAAGGATGAAGGAGGGGGTTAGGATTTTAAAAAATATCTAAATTTAAGGGGAAGAGTTGTCCCCCATTTGGGACCCTATAAGGCTCAGCCCCCTAGGGGTCGGACGCAGGTCATTTATATAAATATGATTGGCCTTTCCCCATGAGTGAGTTAATACAAAATATAAGATGAAATCCATGCCAAGGATGAAGGAGGAGTAGAATTTTTAAAGCTAACAAGAGATACCAGAGGGATCTTGGCGGCGCGCACCTAAGAACGATCTTTGTCTGAACAAGGAAAGAGGGATCCTTTCCTTCTGCTTTTTCAAGCTTTAACTACATATTACTACACATAAAATTTCAGAAAGATCCTTTGACTGCCTTTTCTGAGATATATAACATGTAAACAAACTTCAATTATAAAATGCCAAGATGGCGTCCTTGTCGGCATCTTGTTCACTCGATCGGTACCAAATTCAATATGCACAACTAGGGCCGCTAGGGGAACCTGCGCATGCAATTTGAGACAGAATCGCATTCAGTAACTTTAAAACTATCAAAATCCCGAAGATGGCGGCCTGTCGCCATCTTGTTCATCCAATCGGTCCAAAATGCATATGCAGCAACTAGGCCCCTGGGGGAACTGCCACATGCAATTTGAGGACGGGAGACCCTTCAGTACTTTCTGAAGAAAATAGCGGTAAAACAAACTTCAATTGTCAAAATCCAAGATGGGCGGCTGTCGGCCATCTTGTTAAGCCGATCGGTACAAAATGCAATATGCACAACCTTAACTAGGCCCCTAGGGGGAAACTTCATGTGGAAATTGAGAAAGATCCCTTTAGTGGATTCTGAGAAAATAGCCGTAACAAACTTTAACTATCAAAATCCAAAGATGGCGTCCTTTCGGCCATGCTTGTCACCGATCGGTACCAAATGCAATATGCATAACCAGGGACCTTAGGGAAACCTGCACATGAAATTTGAAGACAGATCCCTTCAGTAACTTTCTAAGAAATAGTGGTAGCAAAGCTTCAACTATCAAATCCAGATGGCGTCCTGGTCGGCCAACTTGTTTCACCCGATCGGTCGCTGAAAATGCAAATTGCACACTAGGCCCGGAGGGAACCCGACGAATTGCCAAAACTGGGTGATACACTAGATCCCTTGAGTGAGTTCTGAGAAATAGTGGGTACAAACGACAAAAATTCCAAGATGGCGGCATGGTAATCCAGGTTCCGAGAGGGTTTCATTCAAGTGCCAGGAATTCGGTCCCAAAGCATTATGCACACCATAATGCCCTGGGGGAATCCTGCACATGCAATTTGAGACAGATCCCTTCAGTCTTTTTCTGAGTCATGCGGTACAAACTTCAATTGTCCAAAATCGTAGATGCGCCTGTCGGCCATCACTTGTTCAGCCGATCTAGTCTGAAAATGCCAATATGCCACAACTAGGCCCAAGGGGACTTTACATGTAAAATTTGGAGAAAGATCCCTCAGTACTCTGAGAAAATAGCGGTAAACAAACTTTAACTAATTCAAAATCCTAAGATGGCGGCCTGTCGGCCATCTTGGTTCATCGATCGGTCCCGCAAATGCAATATGCACAACTAGGCGCCCTAGGGGGAACCTACATATTAAATTTGAGAAAACATCCCTTCAGTACTTTCTGAAAAATAGCGGTAACAAAGAATTGTTAACGGACGTGACGGACGGGGACGGACGGATGGGAAGGACGGACGACGGAAACACGGGCCACACACAGAATTGGGCGATTTGAATAGCCCACCATCTGGTTGATGGTGGGCTAAAATAACCTTTTGGGGCCCCAGCTCCACCCCTCAGTCCCTAGGGGACGGACCAGGCTCATTTATAATAAAATATGAATTGCACTTTCCAACATTTCAAACTCAAATATGGATGAAATGCCATCCAAGGATGAAGGGGAGTAGGGATTTTTAAAGCTAAAATTAAGAAAAATTGTCCTTTTTGGGCCCCACACCTCAGCCCTAGGGGGTGACCAGGGCTCATTTATATAAAATATGACTGATCCTTCCCAATAGATGTTTCACAAAGGTATGTAACCAAATATGGGATTGAAATTCTACGCCAAAGGATGGAAGGGGAAGGAGTTAGGATTTTAAAAAGCTTAAAATAAGAAAATTTTGGCCCTTTTGGGGCCCCGACCCCTCAGCCCCTAGGGGTCGGACCAGACTCATTTATAAGAAATATGGATTGTCCGCTCCCAAATGAATTTCACACGCAATGATGGGTGAAATCCAATCCGAAGGATGAAGGAGTAGTAGGAATTTTATTAATCTAAAATTAAGAAATTCCCCATTTTGGGGCGCCGCGCATCCTTAGCCGCCCTAAATGGGGTCGGAACCAGCTGCATTTTATATAAAATAGTAGATTGTTCTTCCCCAATGATGTTTCACACCAAATATAGATGAAATATGCCATCCAAGGTGAAGGAGGCAGTGAGAATTCTTAAGAGCTAAAATAATAAATTCCTTTTGTTTGGGGCCCCCACCCTCATGCCCTAGGGGACGGCCAGGCTCATTGTATATAAATATGTTGCCCTCCAACAACGTTTCAACATACCAAATTGATGAATCCATACAAGGATGAAGGAGAAGTAGGATTTTTAAAGCTTAAATTAAGAAAATTTCCCCTTTTTGGAGCCCCGCCCCTCTGCCCCTAGGGGTGGGGACCAGGGCTCTATTTATGTAAAATATGAATTGGCCCTTTCGCCCAATAACGTTTCACACCCAAATATGGGATGAAATCAATCCAGAATGAATGAGGAGTAGGATTTTTAAAACTAAAAATTAAGAAAAATTTTGGGGACGCGCCTCAGCCCCAAGGGGTCCGGACTAAGCTCATTTTATAATAAAATATGATTGTGCTTACCCGCAATGATGTTTCACACCAAATATGATGAAATCAACCCAGGATTGAAGGAGGAGTAGGGATTTAAAAGCTTAAAATAAGAAAATTTGCCCCTTTTGGGGCCCCCGCCCCTTAGCCCCTAGGGTTCGGACAAAGCTCATTTAAGTATAAAAATGATTGGTTTTTCCCCAATGATGTTTCACACCAAATATGGATGAAATCCATCCAAGGATGAAGGAAGGAGTAAGGATTTTAAAGCTGAAATTAAGAAAATTTGCCCTTTTGGGCCCCCTCAGAGCCCCTAGGGGTTCGGACCAAGGCTCATTAATATAAAATAAGACTGTCCTTCCCTGGATGATGTTTCACACCAAATATGGATGAAAATCCATCCCAAGGATGAAAGGAGGAGTAGGATTTTAAAAAGCTAAAATTATAAGAAAAATTGTCCTTTTGGGGCCCCACCCCTCAGGCCCTAGGGGTCGACGCGCAGGCTCATTTATATAAATATGACTGTCCTTGCCTATGGAATGTTTCACACCAATATGGATGAAATCTACCAAGGATGAAGGAGGAGTAGTAGGATTTTAAGGAAGCTTAAATAAGAAAATTTGCCCCTTTTGGGGCCCCCACCCCTCAAGCCCCTAGGGTCGGACGCAGAAACTCATTTATATAAAAATATGATTGTCGTCCCATGATTTTTCAAACACCAAATATGGATGAAATCCATCGAAGGATGAAGGAGGAGGTTTAGGATTTTAAATCTAGAATTAGAAAATTTCCCCATTTGGGACCCCCATACTCACCCCTATGGGGTCGGGGACCAGGCTTCAAAATTATATAAAATATATGATTGTCCTTGTCCCGCAATGAATGTTTTTAATACGCGAATATAGATGAAGATCCATCAAGGATGAAGGAGGAGTAGAAACTTTTAAAAGCTAAAAATTACCTTTTTGGGGCCCACCTCAGCCCCATCTCCTACTACTCCTTCATCCTTGGGTTGATTTCACCCATATTTGGTGTGAAAAATCATTGGGGACGGACAATCATATTTTATATAAATGAGTCTGGTCCGACCCCTAGGGGCTGAGGTTTGTTATATCGCGCGAAACCAGTTTCATGTGGCGAATATAACTTTCGCGCACGAGATGTTTACCTTGATGGGTTAGAGTTTGTACAAACATTAACTTGTCTTTCTTGTGTATAAGCCCAATAACATAACATGGTGAATAGTCCGGGAAAACTTTTTAAAACGGTAAAACAAGCACATTTTTTTTCGTACGGTTTTTCAAATCTAGATTTAATTCTTTCGTATACTTCGGAATACGAGTCACCGATTATCATTAAGAGTGTGAGTAATACGATTTCAGAGGTAGTAAATCTTGCGATATATCTGCAAATAATAATGCGTTACGAGTATTGGTATAATTCAATACGCCGTTACTGTTCAAAAACAAAAACATGATGTCGTTTTTGTTACCGACACATCTATCATATCTAAAATCTTGATTGAGATCACCGAAAATGCGATCTTTTAACATATGTTTTTTTAAAACGAATCGAATGTATCGATTTTTCTTTTAAAACACGTGAAAGCCATCGCTAGTGGATTATTTTCTTCCTTTCCCGACGCATTTACGATACTCGCCAACATATCGATGCATTTTGTCCACCGGTTGTAACGGAACGAGATTTGGAAAACACTTGTATATTTTTTCCATATGTTTTAGATTATAATCGATGACACCTTTCATGAGGACGATTTAACGTTCACCGTTCGACATCATTGTCGAATCGGTCAATTGAACTTGTTTACTTTTCCATTCGAACCTCGTCGATTTGAGAATGTTTGGATTATAATTTTTTTAACTATCTTATTGTAGAATTCCGACGTTTTTTTTGTTAATATCTCTTTTTATTTGCACGACATTTTTCTATAGAAATCGTGTTCGTTACTTCGTGATACGTAGGCGGTGGTAGAACGGTAGGTAAAGTCGTTCTCAATCTCGTGAGATAATCTTCTCTATTATTTTGTGCCATTGGTCATATGATTTATGGGTTGCGAATGTATCCGCCAATATCGTTTTGACTGCCGTTTGTATCGGTTTGTAAACCGTAAAATCTAAGAACGATGTCAATGACACTAAACATCGTTTTATTAAGGTAGATGACGATTCTATTTCCATATGGTCGTCGTCGTCCAGATGCATTTCTTCTTCTTCAACATTCTTAATATTGTTTCTTCTTATCCGGCTCTTTTTCTTCTTTTTTTTTTAAAAATCTTTTTATCGGTACCTTTAAAAGGGTTCGTCGTCGATCTAGTGATGACGGAATCGAATCGTCAGTCACTTCTTCTACATCTTCATCATTAGATATAAAATGACCGTATTGTACGGAATCGTGAGGAAATTCCGATAGATCTAGTATCTTAAATGGCCGTCTATTTTTAAGCTTTTTGCAATCGACGTTATAAACGACACGAAAGTAGGTTTTAATGTGTCGGACACATCTTGCCGAATCACCCTGGTCGAATATCAATCTTTCTTCTAACGTTGTACCGGGGTACATGCGATTCAATTCATCGACAGATTTTTTGTCATCCAATACTTTTATGTAATTAGAAGAATTGTAAATGACTACCTTGTCGAATATCTTGTGTGAAACGTAATAATGAATCGTCACGTAATGTATTTGCAAATGTTATTCTGTACTGCAATGGTTGTTCTGGACCGTTAATTTTATCATCAGATCCATTCCGTATATCAATTCGGATACATTGATCTAGACCACCAGGAACATCTGGCTTAATTTCTCTCAAGCAAAATACAACTATAAATCAATTCGACGGCATCTACACTGGTAAAAGTCCGCTGGTCACCGTCCGGTAGCAGGTATCTAATTCAAAATCGTCTTTCGGTCGATTTTATTTTCCCCCATGGTAAAAACGTTAATCTGGGGGATCCAGGTAAAATTTGTGTTTGAATTTACCTGTATAGTCTTGCAAAATAAATACTCATTATTACGGATATGATCAAATCGTCTTATCGAAACGTTTTTTATTTTTCCTGTATGTGGTTAGTACGACATTTGACCGATCAAGTAATAGGTGGGATGTATGCTTACATATTTTCTTTTCGCAGCGGTAATAAGCGCTTATCTCTGACCTGTTTCCGTATTATATAGAGAAGGATAAGTTTTGAACGAATATGCCGTTTCTTACCCGTCATGGCGTTAACCAAGCGGATTTACTTGTCCAAAACTATTTTTATAAATACAATCTCTAAACACAACCTTCCATATATAATACAGAATACCCGTTAGTCGTTCGCCCGTTGGCCATTAGTGTCGATTCTTTTATCACCCTTGAATATACTAGTAATAGCGCAATCGTTGGTTACTTTTGCGTGTTTTTTTTCGATGACTATAAAAAAAATTGATCGATATTCTTAGGATTAACAATCTTTGTTGCCGAACCGACTTGACATCAATCGATAAATTATCCTAACGGTGACTTGGTTGAATGTTGATATTCAACCGAATCGGACTGATCGGATAAAAAACGTGATCCATTGTAAAATGGCGGGATATGACCGGTATTTCGAACACTCCTTGTTGAGGCATACACACGTGATGCCGATACCCGACCTGTGTTGTTTTCGCACCCGCCGCTTAATAAAATAAGGCCAGAAATCTATGATAATCGAAAAAATTCGAACACGTTGTCGTTCGTAACACAAACAAGTACTGGTTGATTTGCAGGAATAAATTGATAAAATTGCGCGAGTCATGTCGACGTTCTTAACGTTGCCAACTGTTGCTAGACGCATGAGCTTCTTCCTATCCTCGTCTTCGGTTATTATACCCAAATTGCGTTATCCGGTAACACGCCCGTACTAAAAGTGCAGATAATCACTGCCATAGCAATAGGAAGAATAAATATAAGTCAAGATCGTGATGTATATATACCAGACGAGAATTTATTTAAACAGACGAAATTACGGTAATTGGAGTAGCGATGTGGATGCGATATCACCAGTAAATCAGGTTTGTATGTGGTTTATTTATATACGTTACTTCAGGACGGTCACTCAATGGCCGATGGTAATTATAGAATAAGATTAATTCCAACTCCATCAGACGAACGGTTACTTCTTAAGATAATGTTGGTGAACTACAGGTCATAAAATGATAGCGTCTTAAACGAAAACTAGAAAGAATTTTGAAATAGATACACCGAGATTAGAAGGCGATTCGAAAAGAATGAGATATTTTAGATGTCTGCGTGATCAGGTCGGTCATTTAAAAGACGAACCGTCGCAATGTGAACCGTAACAGAGCATGCTGCGATAGCATGTGTTTGAGGAGTGGGAAGACTGCTCGTACGTCGTATAACGAATATACGGGCGAAAATGAAAACCATTCAAAAACCCGTTCCAACCAGTCCTATATTTGGAATGGCAGCTCTACTATTAGAAACCGTACCATGGTGGCGAACGTTTGAAAAATATTTAGATGTATTCTAAAATAAGGACCTGCGATGTCCGACATCGGATATTAGCTGTTATCTGATAGCTGGATTCGGTAAACCGATGAATGGAACTATAACATGTGTCGGTGAAGTCCTAGAGAAGAGAAAAGGCACAATATTGTATGAATTCTCATGAAATGTTATTTCGGTAAAACAAAGACATACGATTTCCCTTCTTGGAAGTCGATATTGTAATCCTTTTCTTGTTCGATTAAAAATAATTAGAAATGATTACGATAAAAAAATTTTCGAAATAGTCCGTAATCTCCAATAGGGATCTATTCTCTGCCTGCCCACAAGCCCCCCCCCCCACCCCCACCTCCCATCCTACGGTAATTTAAAAAAAAAATTGACATGATAAAGACGAATGTATATACATTGTTGTATTTTATAATCCAGTATAAAAATAATGAATCCACAAAAGATTCATTATATAATATATCCACCGATATGTTCATTCACAATATATATATAAATCACAAAAACATATATTAAAAAATATTGATTCACAAATGCTTTCGTTTTGTTTGTTTTTTTATAATTTTTCGTAAACAGTTCACTGACAAGTACCTAATCTATATCACATTTATATCATATCCTGCATGTATTTTGGCGTGTGCAGTTAGGTGGTTGGTTTTGAATGAAATCTAACGTTCATAAGAAGTCATTTCTAATTCATCCTTTCGAGTTTACTGTTTTATAATTTTTCGTATCTAAATTTTTATTTTTTACAATCATTGTAAAAAAACATAATAAAGAATGTTCACAGAAATCTTTGGAAAGAAGAGAATAGAGATCTTCGTGATACAGAGATTTGTAAAGTGGGTGTCTAGACAATGATGGGCATGTATATGTATTCGTGTCTTGTGGACTGTTCGGGTGCCCTGGTAAAATGTCCAAATGTGGCGTCAGAATACAATCAGAGGCACTGGTCAAAACTATTATAAATTGTAGTGAAGTGAACTACATTACGTTATTTTATTTTTCTGTACATTTTTTTCGGTGATGAACGAATTTGTGAATTAGAAACAATGTGGATTTTTGAATAAATTTCATATTTCGATAAAGTGAATCCAAGGTATATTCTGTTCTAAGAAATGTTGGTTCTGTTAGAATTCCGGATTTTTTTCGTTAATCAGCAGAAAGTCGACTAACTTCCCAGGCATAATGTTTGTATATTCGCGCGAAACCAGTTCATGTGGCGAATATAAACTTTCGCGTACGAAGATTTTTTACCGTTGGAGTGGGCTATGAGTTTGTAACAAACCATGAACTTGTCTTTCTTGTGTATAAGCCCAATAACATAAACAATAGTTGAATAATCCGGGGAAAGTTTTGTAAAGACGGAACAAGCAACTGCAATTTTCTTCGTACGGTTTTTTTCAAATCTGATTTAATTCTTTCGTATACATTCGGAATACGAGTCAGCCGATTATCATTAAGAAGAGTGTGAGTAATTTCGATTTCAGAGGTAGTAAATCTTGCGATATATCTGGCAAATAATAATGCGTTACGAGTATTGGTATATAATTCAATACGCCGTTACTGGTTCAAAAACAAAAACATTTATGGGTTCGTTTTTTGTTACGCGGATACATGCTACCATATCTATTTCTAAAAATCTTGATTGAGATCACCGAAAATGCGATCTTTTTAAACACATGTTTTTTGAACGAAATCGAATGTATCGATTTTTTTTTAATTCGCTAGTGGATTATTTTCTTCCTTTCCCGACGCGCATTTACGATACTCGCCAACATATGCGATGCATTTTGTCCACCGGTTTGTAACGGAACGCTAGATTTGGAAAACACTTGTATATTTTTTCCATATGTTGTTAGATTATAAATCGATGACACTTCCTTCATGAGTTACGATTCACGACGTTCACCGTTCGAATCATTGTCGAATCGCGTCAATTGAAACTTGTTTATACTTTTTCCAATTCGAACCTCGTCGATTTGAGAAATGTTTGATTGTGAAAAATTTTTTTTACTATCTTATTGTAATTAGTAAGAATTCCGACGTTTTTTTTGTTAATATCTCTTTTTATTTGCACGACATTTTTTTATAGAAGATCGTGTTCGTTAGTTCGTGATACGTAGGCGGTGTAGAACGGTAGGTAAAGTCGTTCTCAATCTCGTGAGATAATCTTCTCTATTATTTTTTGTGCCATTATCGGAGATATATGTTGGTCATAATGATTTAATGGGTGGCGATACTTGAAATATATCCGCCAATATCGTTTTGACTGCCGTTTGTATCTGTTTGTAAACGTAAAATCTAAGAACGATTGTCAATGACACTAAACATCGTTTTAATTAAGGTAGATGACGATTCTTATTTCCATATGGTCGGTATCGTCCCCAGATGCATTTCTTCTTCTTCAACATTCTTAATATTGTTTTCTTCTTATCCTGCTCTTTTTCTTCTTTTTTTTTTTTAAATCTTTTTATGGTACTTTACAAGGGTTCGTCGTCGATCCTGTGATTGAACGATCGATCCTCAGTCACTTCTTCTACAGTCTTCATCATTAGAATATAAAGGACGCGTATTGTTCGGAATCGTGGAGGAAATTCCGATAGATCTAGTGATCTTAAATGGCGTCTATTTTTTAAGCTTTTTGCAATCGACGTTATAACGACACGAAAGTAGGTTTTTAATGTGTCGGACTCTAATTTCTATTTGTGAGATGTGTTATTTGTGATCCACACGCACGTAGCAGTTGCCGCCGAAATAAGGCCATTTCCGAATTACCCTGGTCGAATATCAATCTTTCTTCTAACGTTGTTACGGGGTACATGCGATTCAATTCATCGACAGATTTTTTTGGTCATCCAATACTTTTATGTAATTAGAAGAATTGTAAATGACTACTTGTGCGAATATCTTGGTGTGAAACGTAATAATAAATCGTCAGTAATCGTATTTGCACTGGCATGGTTGTCTGGAACCCTTAAATTTTATCATCCGATCAATTCGTATATAATTCGGATACATTGATTACCACCGACATCTGGCTTAAATTTCTCTCGACAACTACAACATAAATAAATCGACGGCATCTACACTGGTAAAGTCGCTGTCACCGTCCGGTAGCACGTATCTAATTCCAAATGTCTTCGTCGATTTTATTTCCCCCATGGTAACGTTAATCTGGGGGATCCGGTAAATTTGTGTGTTGATTTAGATATAACCCGTCTTGTCTGGAAATAAATACTCACTTATTACGGATATGATCAATCGTCTATCGAAACGTTTTTTATTTTTCCTGTATGTGTTCTTTCTCATTTCCGACATAAGATTATAAAAGCCCGACATTGACGTGACAAGTATAGATGGGATGTATCTTACATATTTTCTTTTTCGCACGGTAAATAAGCGCTTATACTTGACGTGTATTCGTATATACTACGAGAAAGATAGTTTGAACGAATGACGTTTCTTCTACCGTCATGCGTAACCAGGGCTTTAGGATTGGTAACAGGACAGCTGGAGAGAGGGAACGGGACAGCATTGGTACAGGACCAGCTAAGGAGATAGAAAACAGGACAATTGGTAGCAGGACAGCTAGGAAGAAGAAGGATACAGTACACATGGTACAAGGTACAGCTCGGAGAGGAAGAACGGGACCACATTGGTGTGTGTGGTGGAGAGAAGCATGGACACATTGGTACAAGCAGCTTAGGTGAAGAAGGACCGGGAACAAATTTGTGAGGCGGACAGGCTATGAGAAGAAGGACCGGGAACACATTGGTACAGGTACAGCTAGGAGAAGGAAGGACGGGACACATTGGAAGTACAGGACAGCTAGAAGAAGATAACAGGACACATTGGGTACAAGGCACAGCTAGGAGAAGAAGGAACAGGACACATTGGTACAGGACAGCTTAGGAGACGAAGGAGCAGGACACATTGGTACTGGATAGAAATGAGAGGAAGGAACGGGCACTTGCTAGAGGACAGAAAGGAGAAGAAACATGACACTTGGTACAGGACAGCTAGGAGACGAAGAAAACAGAACACATTGGTAAAGGACAGCTGGAGAAGAAGGACAGGACACG
>SAYR01058419.1:0-15077 GCA_004382745.1 Argopecten irradians irradians | reverse complement strand
ACAAAAAGCTCACCACAATGTGGAAAATGTATGTAACAGTCAGACACTAACCAGGGCCCTCCAAATGCTGCTTTGATGGCCTCTTCCATTTAGCTATCTTGTGATTGATCGCAGTGCGATGAGTACGACTAAATTTTAGAGGGAAAACTTCAAGTTATTTTATCAAGTTATTTAGGAATAGAGAGGACAAGTCCTTGGGGATGTACTTGATAGGCGATACCGTATTGTACTATGGATACCGGTTTTAAGGGGGTATCGATACTATCATCAGTATATTTGCAGTTAGCACATGATTTTCTTAATTCAGCATGGTAAAAGTGACTAAATGAAGGAGACACGGTTTGTGCAACATATTTGTAGATCATGAATATTAATATAAATCTTGAAATTTTAGTTTATAATGGAAAAGTCCTGTACACAAACTGTGCATTAGCATGTTTAATCAAATAAAATCTATAGTAATATATATGTAGTATGTAAACAACCAGTATAGCGCAGTAATATTCTTCACTATCATTGATATGCAGTATCGTTTCATTGATGACCGGCATGGTACATACCGCTTCATTCTTAACAGTACATGTATCACAACCCTAATTGGTACAATGTAATCATTTGAGTTTTGCATATAAGATGCTGTGTATATATCTTCTTCACTATCGTGAAAATACAGTAATCGTTTCATTGACACTGGCCCATGGCATGAGTATCATAACACGCTTCAGTTCTAACAGTACAGTATCCAACGCCTAATTGGTACAATGTAATCATTTGAGTTTTGCTATTATAATGATGCTGTGTAATATCTTCACTATGCGTTGAAAATAACAGTATCATTTCATTGAACACTGGCATGGTATCCATAACCGCTTCATTCTTAAAGTACAGTGTCCAACCCTTATTGGTACATATGTATCATTTGAGTTTGCTATATAAAAGATGCTGTGTAATATATCTCACTATCGTTGAAAATATAATCAGTATCGTTTATTGACACTGCATGGTATCAATAACCGCTTCAATTCTTAACAGTAACGTATCACAACGGCCCTAATTGGTAATGTATGCCATTTGAGTTTTTGCATATAAAGATTGCTGTTGTAATATATCTTCACTATCGTTGAAAATAACAAGTATCGTTTCATTGACACTGGCTATGGTACATACCGCTTATTCTTAAGCAGTACAAGTATCCAACCTAATTGGTACAGAATGTATCATTTGAGTTTTTGCTATATAAGATGCTGTGTATATATCTTCACTATCGTTGAAAATGATGTATCGTTTCAATTTGATACCGGCATGGTATCAATACCGCTTCATTCTAAACAGTACAGTATCCAACCCTATGATCGTACAATGTATCCATTTGAGTCTTTTTGCTATAATAAAGATGCTGTGGTATTATCTTCACTACGTTGAAATAACAGTATGCTTTTCATTGACACTGGCATGGTATCTTATACGCTTCTATTCTTAACAGTACAGTATCAACCCTAATTGGTAACAATGTAATCATTTGAAAGTTTGCTAATATAAAGATGCTGTGTATATATCTTCACTATTCGTTGAAAATAACAGTACGTTTCATTGACAGCTGGCATGGTATGGTATCGCATACGCTTTCATTCTTACAGTACAAGTATCTCAACCTAATTGGTAAATGTATCATTTGAGTTTTGCATATAAAGATGCTGAGTGTATATAATCTTACTATCGTTGAAAATAACAGTATCGTTTCATTGACAACTGGCATGGTAAATGGTGATCTATCCGCTCATTTCTTAAGTGTACAGTATCCAACCCTAATTGGTACCATGTATCATTTGAGGTTTTCTTATATAATGATCCTGTGGCCACCACAAGTTCAGCAATTAATTTTGTATGTAAACAACCAGTATATTCTTCACTATGATGAAAATGATAGTAATTCGGTTTCATTGATACCGGCATGGGGTATCATACCGCTTCATTCTTAACGGTATCCACCAAAGTTGTTACAGATGTTATCATTTGGAGTTTACTACAGATGCTGTGCCACCAACCACAAGTTTAGCAATTAAATTAGGGAATAGCTTACCTGGTATGTCAAGTGGAGAAGACAAATATAAAAATGCAATTTAATATTATCAGCTGTCAACTGCCAAACATGTGTCATGCAGGCATATCGGAGTTAGAATTGTACTTCATCTCTGGTCAATATAATTCCCAACAGGTTAAAATATTGGTTGATGTATTGTAGAATATAAAAGTATTTCCGATTTTGTGAGATACTTCCTAGCTGGTAATTATTATGTGTTGAATTTTTTAACTACCAGTAATTTCAAATTAGACTGTAATGAGCTTGAGGAAGTTTTATTCTTGCATCTTATATATAAGCTCATTTTATACATGTATAACAAGAAATATAAACAATTAATGACAGGGACTAGTGAGCTTTCGGCACGGCCATTCAAAGAGAGAGCTCTTCACGCTCGTTATTATTATGTATAGAAAGCCTGGCTTATGATTGGCGATAATAGATATATGGTCACATTGGATAACATCTGGACAAAACTTTTTTTAATAAAAATGTCAAGATTGTTTTGTACACACTCAGTGTCCAAGGTGTTCTCTTCTTTAAGCACTTATTTTGTTTGGGTATGTTGTAAGTTGTTTGCTGGATCCGGGTCATCGGATCAAAAGGTTACAAGGGTATTTCACCTATAAAGTAATAGACTTTCATCTTGATGTTATAATACTATGCCTCGCCAAGATTAGGCAAAAGGTCGAATATATATTATTTGTGAAAGAGACACATATATACTGGCTTGAAATTTTATATATATATTCTCTCACAGGAGGACTATAGTATTTGAAAATTAAAAAAAAAAAAAGATCTTTAGAAAAAGCATCCAACTGGCATTATTAGCTCTCTTTTAAATAATTATACACACGGATTTTTAATTTCAGTCAGTATAGTGATTAATTACCTGAGCCCAGAATTAATAACCGCTTGATAATTTTTCTGTTCACCATCCAGCATGTATATATATAATTTTTCTGTAAAAGTGATAGGATGTTATGTGTATAAAGGTACACTTGCTAATTACATATGCAAGACAATATTGAAATCTTGGTCATATTGATCTACATTTATATTTGTATGGACTGTGACAGCATCATAGATATGAAAATATATAAAGACAAATAAGGAACATGGGTACTTGAATTTATTGATTATAAATATTAAGTGTCAGATTTAGAAGCAGTGCATGATATAGACTGAAGTGAGATGAAATTTGTTTACAGATAATTGAACAGTACTAGTCTGATAAACCGGTTGTGTTCACGTATAATGATGATGTCCATACACTTGTAAATAAACTAACACACATTAATCATTGCGCAGGGGCTAACTGTGTAATAACTACCGCGTGTTTTTGTCCGGTTTCACATTAATACACGAGCTCCACAACAGAAACGTATACCCATACCCAGGTATGTAATTCTTATGTATTGAACGTGGGTTTTTACTTAAAATTTTTTGTAATATTAACAAGTTATTCCATATACAGAAATATATATGCCAATGTATGTATAGTATATACCTACTGTCCTTAATTATTATACATAGTGTTACATATTTCAAAGTTGTGAATGAGGACAGAAAAAGTTGTTACTGGAAATACATATGTACCTTGATTCAAGTATTAAATCATTATTTTATTGTGTGCATTGTAAATTAAGGTTTACGCTTAAGGCTAATATAGCCTTACAGCGTATTGTCATTGCCTGCATAACGGAAATACTGGAAATGCCTTTTTCGACTACCACACACCTAGCCGTTGAAAAAGTACTGCACCTCAAGGTCCCCCAAAACTTAATCCGCTTTCTAAAGCAAATATGCTGTCATGGTGTATTTGATAGGCATTGCAGAAAAAAAATCTGTAAGTATTCCTTAAGTGTTATAAGTTTCAAAAATGTGTCCAAAAGCTATAATATCATTGTCTTATTAATGGGAAAATAGTTGAGAATAATTTGCATGAATGATAGCGATCGATGACCTAATTCTCGCCAATCATTTGCATATATGATTGAACTTCAGTTTAGATAACACTAAATAAAAGGAATTGACAGGATTTAGTATGTATAAGTAGGGTTGCGTATGGTACTTAAATTTTGTCTCGGATGTTGACCCGAATTAAGTTGATCCGTACCTAGATACTCGACATGTATTTCCTACAGTAATGTGAACGTATTGCCTATGGAACGTTATCAAATTCGTGAGTATAGCCTTAAGTGTACATTTACCGATGTTGTTTGGGGCGATCTTCAGATGGAGCAAATTCAAATGTTATCATAATGAAATGGTGAGAGATTTATTCCTCCAATACCTGCAAATGGCATGGTATATCATTTAATATCAATCGGTAACAATTCATACAATCGTAATGTAACAGCCTGACAGAGCCCAGAAATGTCCGTGACAGATGTTGTTTTACCGCACATGCGCAACAGAAGTACAAAGAGTGACGTAGTCTTCATCTCGGATTAGCCTCTGGTTTGTCATATACAGCATACCGTAGTGAAAAACAGTAAACATGTGCGCCATTCAATGATCACTTCTTCCCGATTCAATGGGAAATAGAATTGCACAATGTTGCTTGTGAACATGTCGTTAGCAGATGAATGTGTCATCCTTTGTGAAGTAAAATAGAACAAAAGAGTCGCTATTTGTACTTCTTGTACTGATATTTTACGTTTTTACAACAGACATTCTACACACTCAGTATTCAGTATGTTTTCGTCAGTATTTTGAACGGAATGCCCGGCGGGAAGCCCTACACATGGTCCTACGTGTATTTTGACGGGTACCCGGGTACTTCCCCAACACGACCCGTGTGGCAAATAATCAAGGCCTACAACATTCCATTCGTTATTTGGACACAGAAACAGCAAAAATGGTAAAGTGTTCATTTCGTTTTGACTTATACCTGTCTCAGTAAATAAATTACACATGAAGTGAACTTACGTGTGTCTCTGTGTATTTCTGCTAACGTATGTGATATAGATGTTGTATTTTATTACAAGAACAAGAACATTTACTTTATATTTTGGGGCAGTTTCTTTTCAAATTCGAAGTTGACAAAATTAACTGCTAGCATTATTTTATGACTATACAATTTAATGCATTTAATTCAGTAGGGACACAGATTTAATTTGCCAAATTGTCCATTATTGATACCGTACTGTAATGGAGTGTCAACATCACAAACATAACAGTATGAGGATTTCCGTATAGTGTGTTTAACATACATGACAATGAATTAGCATATTGACTGTAATCAATATATATATAGGCTTTACTGTTGTTAGAGGAAAATTATCACCTTCTGACTGACTCTGCTAACACAGTAGCTAATCAATATAGAGATACAATCTGTAGCGGATTGACCTGGCGTCGATCATTGGGTGACGCAGGTAGCTAACATGTCCAGTAGAGCACTCGCAGTGTTCTGAGGGTCCCGGATTTGAAATCCCGGTCTTGGCCGCTACATTTTCTTCCTCTCCTGTTTACAAAATTGGCGGCCAACTTAAATAAGCCACCGTTGGTGGTATTTGGAAGATGCTCGTTTATGTCCTTCGAGGTGAAGACTTCGAGAAAGGCCAGGGAGGAGTTGTAGCAAGGATTGGACCTGGGTCAAATCATCGAGACTAGGTAGCTCAGTCGGTCAGGTCACTGCGGCTAGTGTTCTGAGGGTCCCGGTTTGATGCACGCGGGTGCTGGCCGCTACATTTCTCCGTCTCGTTACACCTCTCAATGCGCACCTGCATCACTTCGAATATACTTGGTGTGTATTGTACGTGGAGATAATTTGTGTTGATATTATTAAGAGACAAGTGTTAATCACTAAGTAGGCTAGACGTTTTGTAAGAGGATTTATTTATCTCTGATTTAAAAAACTGGAACATGAGCTTAAATATTGATAAAAATTAAAAATAAAAAAGATTAAAAATGATGCTAATATCATTAACTCAAATTACTTGCTAAACAAGGACTCCACAACTGACTTGACTTAACAAAATTCTTTAGTTTTATGTTAGAGGACTCTATAACTTTTTATTGAAATTATTGCCATATTTTGTTTAAATTCTAAAATAACAGGACCCAATAATTTGCTAGCATCCACAGCAGACTCCAAATGTGAAAATTGAGATTTCAAGAAGCAGTGAAATAATACCGGGCATATATTAACTATGCTTGCCAATGGGCAGATAATATAAAGCTCTATGACAACTTTGTCGTCAGATCTAGGGTTACAATTCTGTCTAATTGTCCGTAGTGTTGCAAAAACATCTAATGATGAACATGACATAATTAGGCGGACTGCAGTTTCAAGTAAATTTGCAATTGAACAGATTTACGGTATGTAAAAACTTATCAAAAAGCATACGTTCAGATGACATGTATCATTAAAGAGTAAAAATAAAAATAATGTTTTGTTATGTTATGCTATGTTATTTTATTCAAGTATTTTTGAATAAACATAATTAAACACAGTTCACTTCAGTGATAGGGAAGGAGATTTGTTACTATGCGACTATGTCCCTTGAAATAAAATTTCGATGGACATTTGATCAGACAAATGCGCCCAAAACAACATTTTCTAGGACATTGAGGCGAAAACAAAAATTAACATCAGCATGTATCATCAATGTTTTATTAGTCACTCATTAGTCAGTGTAACTGTTGATTCAGCAAAGTTAAATAATGCTAGCAGATTGAATTTGTTAACTGATAATTTAACCAGAAACTGCTTCAAAATTAGAAGTAATATTTAAACTTTTTTTTTCTTGTTGTTAAACAAAACATTGATTTATGTATGTTAGCAGAAATACACAGACATGTTACCTAGTTCACTTCATGCGTCATTGTTTGTCAAATACAAAATCAGAACATAAGTGGTATGTAGTTCATATAACCGACCCAAAGACCAAATTTCATTTAATGTAGAAACCAAAACAACGAAATGAACGCTTAAGAATTTTACTGTTTCTGTCTCCAAATACGGAAGGGATGTTGAAGATTACTAGCGTAATGCACGTGGTTGCGTTGTTCAGGTGTTCTTCAGATAAAGTTACGTGAATGTGATCGACCACATCGGGGGGATGCTAAAGAAATTGTCTCTGTCGCTTTCAAGCTGTTGAGTGAAAAGAATGGAAATTATCTCTCATAGATGATTTCGACCAGCAAGTACAGTATCAGATTTACATCTAGGTTCTAACGCAGGGAACTCCCTGAACAGTATCAGATTTTGCGTTATGACATCTTTGTTTACATCGGACCGCTTGTACCATTGCTGAGTGTCACGTGACAAGTCGCTTATTTAGATGAAAAACGCTTACACTCGAAGGCAGAACACGATAAATAGTTACATTTTCTTAAAAAAACGATAATAAAAACTCGATATTTCAATGCATTAGTGGTTTGTAATACATGTCATATAACCTCTGTATACATTTGACAAATCAGCGGGTGGGGAACTAATAAAAAAGACCTTACGTCATCGTGTTTAGAAACCGGGGTCCGTCTCAAAAACAATAATATCTTACCGATGATCAATCAAAATGTCTAAGTATGTTTTTTGATGCGTCATTTATCCAACAAATGCGCGTATGGCGCAGGGCGCGTGGCCTTCCCTATCACTGCACTTTGATTGGCTTTCCCAAATGATTTACGTGTGTTGTTTGTTTGATTAATTAACGTCCTATTAACAGCTATGGCCTGGGAGACTGCAGTAAATTCATGTTGTGTCTTCTTGTATAGTGGAACTGTTGCCCTTTTTATAGTGCTATATCACTGAAGCATGCCGCTGAAGACACCAAGCAACACACCCCACCCGGTCACATTATACTGACAACGGGCAAACCAGTCGTCCCACTCCCCTTATGCTGAACGCTAAGCAGGAGCGGAAACTACAACTTTTATAGACTTTGGTCGTCTCGGCCAGGGGAAGAACCAGAACCCAGAGCCTTCTCACAGGGGCGAACGCTCATCTCAAGGCCAAAAGTGAGGCGGTGCCAATGGGAGGCATTGGGGAAAAGATAAGTAAGTTAGGAAGAATAGAAAAAGATTTAGGAGTGTACGGTCCAATATTAACCGGAAAATACGTTTTTTTAAAAACCCGATCCCCGTAGCGGTTCCGGGTTTCGGATAAGATAATTCTAAGGTTTCGGCGGTTCATTAAAAAATAACTGTCCTTATAATACTGTAAATTTACGTGTATAAACTGTATTGCAGATTATTTCATTGAAAATACGGCGAAGTTGTTTGTCAGAATCCCGAGAAATATACCTTTGACCAACAGGGCCTCGTTACTAATGATGATATATATAAGATAGGTCACGTCTGTTTACATACATTACACAATGTATGTAAACAGACGTGACCTATCTTATATATATATACTATCATTAGAGACGGAGGCCCTGTGTGTTGACCGACATATATGTGTAAACGTGTGCAAAGTTCAGTCATTCAGAAGATCGTTTTTTGCTGTCTGCGGACATGATTTTTCACATACATAAATATCTAAATGATATTATTTCACTAAATGTTTGATATTTTATAATTGATAATTTTTTTTATGTATTTTTCCGATAACATTAATCCCGCAGAATATCGGCAGCTAAATCAAGCCGCCATTGTGTTGCCGATTGTAAACAATCGCGTTTCCGTCGGCCAATATTCCGTGAATTAAACCATTTTACGATTGAACATGCACCTGGTACGTAATAATGTTTATCTCTGTTATAATTCAAATGCATAATACTTTTTAAAAACACTTTTTCTGGGATAATACCGATGTATTGATTTGCGGTAAAACTTACGATTTTCACATGTCAATCATCACATAATAATGCGTCATGAAGGATACGAGAAAAGTTTTAGTGACGAAATAATGTATCATAAAGGATACGAGGACATATATCTCTCTGTGACTGATTAATGTGTCAACAGTACTGAAAGAGTTAAAAAGATAAGAAAATGTTCAATTATGTTTTTTAAAGATGTTCCACTGCTGAGAGATCATAAATGATACTCAATTTTTTTTTTTATTTTTCAGGGCACAATAAATTATATGTTTTTAATTGGAAGTGAAATCTTGATAAAGAAAAAAAAACATTTGTTTAAGTGATATACCATCTTTAAATCTTTGCTTTTGATAGAAAATAGACTTAAAAAGTGTAATTGAGAATTTGCCTGAACCGAACCGAAAAAACCGAAAACCGATCAAAAAAAGTTGAAACCGAACCGAGCTGAAAAAACATGAACCGTGACATCCCTAGAAAAGATAAGATCCTAAATTTAGTCACCTTTTACGATCATGCAATAAGGGCAGCAGGTACAATTCTAATGCCCTACCTGCAGGGCCAACAAAAAATTGGTTACTTGTTGTTGAAGATTTCATGTGTGTAAGGGGTAACAGTGGGGAAATCATTGCAAACAAATTATCATTAGATAAACCCAGAGAAGTCTGAATGTTTTTTCTGGTTGTTGGACATTATTCTCAGAAATCACATAAGGCGTCGCTACACGTACTGAATAGAAACATTGCCGGGAGCACGTGGAGCATCTAGATATAGCCTAACTGGTACTGTACGCTAGATGGCCATGACCTACTTGTAAAAATTGTCGGTACATGGGAGATGCTGAAACAAAGTTAGGCTTTACTTAGGGGATATTTGTGGATCTGTATGCGCTAAAGTAAAGTACAGTTTTAACCGAAAAGTTATGCTTGTATACTATGTATTTCACCAACTTGTCCAAGTACATGTAAATGTATATCAGTATAGTGTATATTTGACGGAAAACTTGTTAGCATAAGGAAAAGGCCCTCTTCACATTATGAACAACTTTATTGAAATAAATAAAAGGTTAAGTTTCATATCGCAGGTTGTATTATGTTCAATCAATATAGAGATACAATTGTAGCGGGATTGACCTGGGTCGATCATTGGTGACCAGGTAGCTCAGTCAGTAGAGCACTCGGCTAGTGTTCTGAGGGTCCCGGATTTGAATCCCGGTCTGGCCGCTACATTTTCTCCTCTCCTGTTACAAAATTGGCGCCCAACTAAATAACCCACGTTGGTGGTATTTGGAAGATTCTCGTATGTCTTCGAGGGTGAAGACTTCGAGAAAGGAAAAGGCCCTCTTCACATTATGAACAACTTTATTGAAATAAATAAAAGGTTAAGTTTCATATCGCAGGTTGTTCCTGGCGTCGTCATAATTACAATGGGTTAGTTGACCATTTCTGCGCCACAAGGCAAAACTTCAATTTATTATATTATAATTGTTATAAAAAGATTTTTAATTTTTTTTGTTTCGGAAAGGTAGCCTAGTGGCCCTTTCATGAATATCATGAAGTTGATAATCTTTTACATTGAATGTGAAAGCATTTGAATTATCATTATTCAAAAATGAGAATAAGAACTATGGCAGCTACCCTAGGTAACTGTGAAAAGAACAATTTGTCAAGCTTTTCTATCATTGCTTCCTAATAAACAATACTGTATGGTAGCCTTCTTAGCTTTTTGGGTAGCTAACACTTGTTTTTTATGTCTACTCATCTGAATACCTGCAAATTAAATTTCTTCACTTGCCTTAAGCTCTCAGTACTTTCAGTACTTTGATTTAACCACAAGTTTTTTATATTCTATAGTTATATTTACCCAGTATTTCACATACAGGCGTCTATATAACTTATCAAAAATCTCTGGTCAAACTGGAAATGGCTATATATTTAACTTAGACTTGATGTCTGCAAGATGTATATTATTTAAATAATTTAAATTTAGTAGAGACCTATAAAATTTATTATAATTAGATTAATGACTTATTTATTAGGGATCCAATGACGTAATTAATATTCATGTGATTAAACTATTTACGACAAATGTTCCTTGTTGTCGATCAGGAAGTTCATGCACAATACTACATGTATACCAGTATATATATGTACTTTAAAGATGCTCCACCGCCGACAGAGCATAAATGATATTAATCACTTTAACAATAATTGGTGTTTAATCGTGTATATATATATGTGTCTAATTAACACAAAAAATATTATAAAATAATTCATTTTGCCTTTGGTGCATGCGCAATCAGTACTTAATTAGGATATAGTGCCACGGAATTTTTTCGGGATGCAATTAATTATTTTTTGTAACTATAACTTGAAGTGAAATTAGAAGCTCAAACTTTTCAATGGTGGTAATGGTGAACATGTAAAGTAAGTAGCTTTTGTTACTGAAGAAAAATACTGAAAATTCTGCTTGTGTTTTTGATAGTGAAAAATTGTCATTTGTCAGCGGTGGAGCATCTTTAATTGTTCAAAGTGTATACATATAAAATACAATATGATTATGAACTTGGGATATTGAACCAATCAACCTTGTTTAAAAACATGGACATGCAGCCAATATCATTGTAAATTTATATGTATATTATACATAATTATAGTTGTCATCGATTGTTACACCAAATTAATTGCTAGTGTACATGTCGGTGCTTTATTCAATACTTGTAACCCCATATTGGTTAACTATTTTGTACCATGTGTGGATGATGAGATGGGTACACGACATTATTACATTGTTGATAGGATTTACACATGAACTTCACAGGTTTAGTTCAACTTAACATGAATTTATACCTGTAGTCTTTGTTTCAATTGCAAGTTTACCTTCTTCAAAACTACCTATAACGTATATATGTATTTTAGAAGTTGGTGATTATATGAAATTTTTCTTTCTGTTTCAGGCGTTGCAACATCAAAATTCTAGTATGACTGAAATAAGTGATTTAGACAGGTAATTATTCAGATCATTTAACGTGTATATATATATATATATGAACAAGTACAACATGATCAACATTACATATATTTTAATTTAAAAACTTTTTGAAGCAGCAGCAAATGATGAAAACGAAATACAGAAAAAAATCATTGCAAGTCCGGAAGTATTCTCCAATCGTTTAACACTACCTTGTTATTGTTTTGAGCATTCTGTCTATATTTAGACTGGTGTCCCACTTTTCACCCGTGAGTCACATTTATGTAAATGTTAAACTGATAACAGTCAAACCTAGGTCTACTGACCCATATATACCATCCCATCAGTCACTGACTAACCAATCTATTACAGGTGAACAGGACAATTGTTATAATATAGATAATATAAATTAATGGTACATTTAACGTGAAATGCTCTCATTAAATTGATTTGATTGACTTTATAAATAGCTCATTTCTTTACACAATTTGTAAATTGTTCCATATTTACTATAATTCTGGGTTATAATTTAGTTCATTTTGTGCAATTAATTTTCAAAAGTATAAAAGCTTTCAGAACTGATCAAGATGTATGTTATTGTGGTATAGATATACAATTATTCATGTCCTTCAGAGAAACCATTTTAAGTACTGTTTTTATAAATGATGTTTTGTTATATCAATCCAATAGCTATAGAGTAGCTAATTATAATTACCTGAATTAGAATTGATCAAAGATGTATGTGTACAGTATCAACACACAATTTAATTAATATCCATATCCTTTAATGATTTCAAAAATTAATTATTAAACAATTACGTATCAATCTTTGGTCACACAGGCAAATAGAGCAGCTTAGGCGATGCGAAATTATCAAAGAAAGTGAAGTGAAATCACTATGTGCTAAAGCCAGAGAGATCTTGGTGGAGGAGAGTAATGTCCAGAGAGTGGACTCCCCTGTCACAGTAAGTATATTTACCCACTTTTATTCCACGATGACCATACAAAAAATATAATAAATTCTTATATATGTAGCAGTACTGTATTCAACTCAATAAGACATGCCCTCATTTGTATCTATAAGTGTTCCTTCTTTTCGAGACCTTAAGCAGGTACTAGTTGTAACGTATCTATCAGTTAGGTTCGCTTACTTGTGTAAAGTACTAGTAGCACTACTTACTGTATAACTGATATGCTTGTGTTGAGTAACTTGTTGAATAAAACATGGCTGTTCGATATACATGGTTGTTGTCTAGCTGCTGCATTGTGTGTGCTATAGAAGCCATTAACCCACGTAACATGGTGTCAGAAGCGGTTCAATGAGTGGTAAGAAGATTGAAATTCTTAAACATTCATTGAAATTATGAAAATTTACGCAAACGGGCAAGAAAATGAACTTTTTTCCCAGACGAGGTGTAAACATGCTTTGACCATGCGGTTCCCGCCATTTTACCAGTGTAGCCAATTTATGTGATGAGTGATTTACGTGAGGATAACTAACTGTTTATCACATTTAATAATCATGAGTACTCCACCCCAAGTACAAGTTCAACCCATGTTGGTACATGTTCCTTCCAATTTGCCGTTCCCTACAAAGTTAGACATGAAGGGAAACCTGTCTGTCAATTGGAAAAAGTTCGAACGTGTTTGGGAAAATTATGAAGTGGCTACAGGCCTACAGAGTAAGCCAAAAGAACTCAGAACAGCAACGTTGTTAACATGTATCGGTTCCGAAGCGTTAGAAATATATGACGGCCTCACCTTCGATACAGATGTTGATAAGAAGGATATAGACAAAGTCCTGGAGAAATTCAAAGTATTCTGCATTGGCCAAACCAACGAAATTTATGAGCGTTTCATGTTCAACAAAAGAGATCAGGCTAAAGGAGAAACCATTGATGAGTATGTTGCTGCCTTAAGATCGTTAGCAAAAACATGTAAATACGGAGCGTTGGAAAACGAACTTATCAGAGACAGAATTGTTATGGGACTAGTAGACAACAATACAAGAAAGAAACTTCTACAGGAAAGAAAACTTGATTTGAAGAAATGTATAGACATCTGTCGTACGTATGAGAAAACAACTGTACAGATGAAGGAAATACAAGGCACAGAGGAAGTGCATTTTGTTAAGAAGAAGTTCAAACCCTCAGATAGGAAAACTGATCATGAAATAGACTGTAACTTTTGTGGCCTCAGACATGAGAGAAACAAACAAGTATGCCCAGCTGTTGGTAAAAGATGTCACAAGTGTGGAAAGACTGGACATTTTGAAAAAAAAATGCAGAACAGACATCAGACATAAAAGAAAGGAAAACACCAAAGGGAAACCTATAGTTAGTAAAGGAAAACAGAGAAAACAAAATGTTCACAACATCAGTGATACATCTGAAGATGAAGAATTCATGTTTTCTGTTGAAGAGGTAAATTCCTTAGGTTCAAAACGTATAAACGCAGTTATGAAAGTCCACAAGAAAAACATTGACTTCCAATTAGATTGTGGGTCTTCTGTAAATGTATTACCAGCTAGTGTGTATGCTCGTGCATGCTATGACAGAAAGTTCTTGAAGTTACAACACACCAACAAGAGACTAATTATGTTCAACAAGAGTGAAAGTAAACCCATAGGGAAGAGAACTCTAACCGTGAAAAATCCTAGGACAAACCAGGCTTATGATGTGGAGTTTGTCATTGTAAAGGGAGATGTACACCCTATCTTAGGATCTTCAGACATTCAAAGAATGGACTTGATCAGAGTACAAACTGAAAACATACAGGAGAAAACAGCTGAGACTGAAACAATAAACATTGTTGAAACAAGGGAAATAACTCTAACAGACATGGAGAAAATGGGTGTTTTCAAAGGAGAAGGTTCACTAGAAGGGAAACTACATTTGGAAACAGATAATTCCGTAACTCCAGTGAAGTTACCAGTCAGGAAACTTCCTATTTCTGTGAAACCTAAAGTAAAGGAAGAGTTGGAATGTCTTATTAGTAAGGATGTGATAGAAGCGGTGAAAACTCCAACGGACTGGATCTCTTCTATGGTTGTTGTGACCAAGCCATCTGGGAAGATCAGGCTTTGTATAGATCCTAAACCCCTGAATAAGGCTTTGAAGAGAAACAACTACACTATGCCAACCCTTGATGACGTATTGCCAGACCTAAGTAAGGCAAAAATATTTACTGTAGCGGATGCTAAGAATGGATTTTGGCATGTGTCTTTGGATGAGGAGAGTAGCGTACTCACA
>SAYR01058407.1:0-10772 GCA_004382745.1 Argopecten irradians irradians | reverse complement strand
GTTGGGAAAAATAAAGGAGCATGTTTTTGGCTTAGAGGAAACAGCCGGAAGTTGGCTGTAGATTTGACTCAAAAAAAACACTGCATGCATAGTTACAAACAAAAAGTTGTTGATCAAGAAACATATCCAATTAACACACTCTGTTTTGACACCATCCCTTTAGGCTCACTAGGGGGTCAAGATCCAACTATTGTGTATTTAGAAATCCCCATTAGGTCAGTCCATAATTAAAGGATGCTACTATTCGCATATGCTGCTATCAATATAAAATGCATTTGTAAGTTAAAGTTTGACTGTCCCACTCTCATTGTTTGTGATTGCATTTGTGACTTGAATTACAAACTAAAATTTGTTTGTAGATAGATGGGGTATGAGATGATGCCATGTTATCAAAGACTTGAGTCTGATGGTTTTTCATCGAATTTTTGAAGCTTACACAATTAATTATTATAAGATTAAGATGTCTCCTGCAATATAATTACAAGCCCTCCACCTCTGGTCGTGAGTTCAAATCTTCAGTGTGGAACAGGTTGCCAGGCACTTGAGTGTAGGCCCTGAAGTATTCTCCATGTACGCTCACTTTCTCATCCACCTACTGAACCTGGCACATCCTTAAATGATCTGGCTGTTAATAGGACGTTAAAGAAATCAACACATGTGTTCAATTGTAATGTAACTTGTCATGGTCCGCGTGGCGCTTAAATCTATACAAGAATCAAATAGAGGTTGGATGTGTCACATGCATCGCAAGTTTAAAACAATGCAAAGAAACATACTGTTATTTCCCCTATTAAGAGTGTTCCTTCCCCCAATTAAGGGCTTCCCATGTTTTGGCTGGAAATGAAATAATTGTCATACATTTTGTGCTATATAGCTGCGGTTTTTCTTTGAATGTGCTAATGACAATACTGTTTCACATCAGTCTGATGCTTAACACACTCAAATTCACCTATTGGTATAACAACTTTTTTATTGCATTTTAAGTACAACTGACATGTTTGCCGATGTTTAACATAGAAACAGAAGCTTCCCAGGGGGGGGGGTGTAAAATAAAATGTGTCACTTGAAATGCTCGACACATGTTTAAATGAACAACATTTTAGCAATGTCATACAGGTTTTATGAATACTTACTGTATATCATAATGATAAAGTTCCCAATAACGGCAATGTTATCATTTCTAAGTGTTTTATTGTGTTTCTATAGCGTTTTATTGTGTTTTCCTAAGCGTCTTATTGTGTGTGTTTTCTTATCTTTGTCAGTTTTTTTCCCACTGGGACAAATTAAAAACGAAAGGAGCTGATCGAAAGCACTTTGCCATTTTTGTGTATGCATTGATAAACAAACAGGCTAGCAGGAAATCCCAAAACTAATTGATAAAACAAAGTTGGCTAGTCTATTTAAAAAAAAAATATAAAAATAAAATCAAAATGACTATATAGGTCAGTTTCAGAAAAAAATCGTCAAAAAATTCTCAAATAACTGCGCTATATTCCTTAGAATTCTTACCTCAATATATGAATATTCAATAATCACCTAAACCTCTGGTCTTCTAACGGTATAAGATTGGAAGTGGACAAAGTGTTGCGACGTGTCACTCGGTACAAAGGCCATGTTGCCACACCACTTGGTTTTAAGTACAATACACAAAATCTCATTCTAACTAAGATTCTCTGGGAATATCCCTGCTTATTCCATGTGATGGGAGGCCAAATGTTAAAGAATTAATTTCAGCATTTAAAAAGTTGTAACCTAGCTGTATAGGGCCATCAGCTTTAATGATATTCAAATGTACTAAGCGACTTTAACATATGAGCCTCATTAACACATTCACCCGTTCGCAATCGGTACATTTTACCTGATGATTTGGATAACGTCTCTACCAAGTCGAAGGCGTCCAATAACCTTGATTATTTCCTCGTAGAAACGGAATATTTATATCAAACGGAATCAGTGATTTCTCTATTTTATGTTCACATTAAATTTCACTAAGTTGTTTTGCTAGAATGAATTAGTCGCGCTGTAAGTTTTCCGTAAAAAAAAAACGTCTGTTTATAAAAAGTGCCGAAAATGCCGTTAAATTTGGCCAGCGTTATTCCGGAAAAAACGCTCGAAAGCTAATATGAGATATTGCAGCTTGGATTGAAATGACTAATCACTGAAGAAGCCTAGATTGCAACAGAAAAAGATGTTATTCATATGTTTATTGTTTATTATTTTTAAAGAAAATTTTCTCAAACATGAAAAACATATGCGATGTTTTTTTCGTTAAAAATTTAACGTTTTTTATGTACGAGCTGGGAATATATATATCAGTTAGTTATATACTTCATGAAAATACAGGTGTGTGATATTGCCGTACAGGACAAATTCCTTTACAAATAAGCTTGTAGATTTGAAAGTTGTTTTCCTTGAAACGAGAATTAATCTGCGAGAATTTACTTTGTACCCCTACTCACCCACGAAACAATTCGCCGGGTGGAGGAGTGGTACCGGACGCTTACTGGGGGGCTTACTTTACAAATGTTGTATACATTATGACGTTAACGTTTCAATTTACGTTTATCGTAAACGTTATGATCAGATCCTAGGAGAACAAATTGGGATGAAATTGTTTATCTAAATCAAATAGATATAACGCGGATATATATTGTAATGCTGCTGAAGAGTTACAAGATATAGAATTTAACGCAACTACTCAAATACACTATTATATCTGAACAGATGATGCATACGCCTTCATATTAGGATGCTGTAATGTGAAGATTTACGGTGATGTCTGACCTCGGACGGTCATCGTTTACGGCCGGAAACTTTTGATGGAATTATAGTTAATTAATTACCACTAGAAATAATCCTTAAGCTAAGCGTCTGTTGAAAGTTACTGTTCTAAACATTTCTGTACATGTATAGTAAAAATCAAATGCTATAGTAATTGTCCTGAGCGTCCCATAGAAACGATGCATATAATAACTCATCACTTTTTTGAGCGTAGCAATTTAATGTTAGGCTTTAGAACGTCGTTGACAAACCAGTTCATCATCAAACATTTTAATGAACGGATAGATTTCAACTTGTTTACTAAAAGTCAGCGGATGGGAGGACAATATGTCGGTGCTGCGGACGGGGTGGGAGCGGTAGCGGCAGGGCTTACAGAATTAGTGCAGCACCTACTGTAGGTGAAAGGATGAGGAATGTTATCAGTATAAGCAGTGTGCCTTGTGAAATGGTACTGTCATACGATTTTGTAAACAGTAGTGATATGGAAGAAAAATTACAAGTTAGAGTACGCTTGCTCACCTGTGCAGCGCGTTAGTCCGGCCATAGAACCGATGGGCAAGTAAACTCAAAGCTCTCTATCAATTTTGTGAAGCATTAGCCATTGAATTGGGTTGAGGTGGTTATGGACGTCGTTGAAAGACCGAGCTTCAAATACAATCAAACCAATTCTGGAGTACGTGAGAACGGATAGGATTTGTCAACGTGTGGTTTACCTACAATGTGGATGTGAACATGAGCAGGGAGGACTGTTCAGTCGAGCGAGGTAAACATAGGTATTGTGACAGCCCACGTAGGTAATTACATGTACAAGTGTAGCGAATGGGTACGTAGTTGGGGAGGGGTAAGTCGTGCGTAGGCCCATATGTTCTATTGCATGTACGCTAGTAATGTACGGTGTAGACCTCTGGCCAAGAATTAACAGTGGGCTCATGGGATCTCGTGTGTTGAAAGTAGGTCTGAGTATAGGGGATGAATATAGAGACTAGTTTCGAGGAATAGAGTTGACATTACGCACGACTGTTTGTAAGTATGAGACAGGAGCGTTTTGATGTGTCGGTAAAAGATCAAATCGCCTCATTTTTTTGGTGAGGCTGACGACGAGCTGGCATTAAATAAATAGTTTATGATTTATAATGTAGACTTTGAATTGCATTTGATGCGATAATATCACAGTTATATATCCGCTCTCTCAATTGTGTTTGTTTAAAAATGCTTGACGTCTGAGTATCTAGAATAGTGCCAGTATAAAAAGAATGTGTATCGGTCCTTTTGTCACGCAAGGAACCTTGGGCACGAAACTGTGGTTAACCAAGCTGTACGTACATATTATAGGTATTCTATAATAGTAGTGATATGTAACGGCGTAGGTGTGCTTGGTCGAGACCTTGTATGGTAAGACATGTTCTTGGCTGCAGGGGGCTCAGCACTTGTGATCGTGGATGGTTCAGATAGGATGTAAAATACTAGACTTAATAGGTACTAGGAAGCTTGGTGGTTTCATGAATCCATAAAACATATGTGTAATTGGGAATGTGCTACAATGGCAGTTCACATACTTGAGTACAGAGTCAGGAGTCTGTCATTCCACTATTTACACCTACCAAAATGAAAAGACTGAAAGGGCTGATGTCTGGAGAAGGGGAGTATTTATCATATGTGGGATGGATCTTCTGCTACACTGGTACGGTCGTTTCTATGATAAAAAAGAGCAAACAGAGGTTGACGAGAATCATTTGTTTTGAGCAATATCAACGCATGGTTAATGAAGAATATAGATAAAACGAGTTTACGGTTTATATTGTATAGAATAGTCATTCTTAACAAACATTGCTTTCTCACAATTGATGCGGATGGGGCATGTGACGCAACATCCATTGCAATGAAAACCGGTTAAAGCAGTTAAAAGGGTTAAAGGTAGCGATTTAAAAGTTGTATAGTGATGTCTACATGTGATTATAAAATGGTTACACAGCTCTAAAGGAACCTGACCAAAGGCAAGCGGCTAGATTTTCTTAAACAGCATACGTTTGATCTTTGATCTAAGAATGAACACAAACTTGATTGAAGTTTAATTCGTAAATGTAGTGATTTGAATTGGAAATTGAGTCAAAATTCATACATGTACAGACAACAGAACCTGACTTAGTTGCTTAATTATACTAATATATCCATGGCTAAAAAGAAATGTTGTCCCTCTTAATTCTATGTCATTGGCTGGTATAACACAAGAGTATTTTTTGTCCATTTGGCTCACGTGCTTTTCTATATGCTGAGCTTCGGCTCCTCTGTTTGAATATATCTATTATTTATATAACTCCAATGAAGTTGGTAGAGAGCATCAGGAATAGTGTTTGAGTTCCTCGATCTAAAAAGGGCGACATATAAATAAACCTCCGGTTCAAGGTGAGTTTCTGAATCTGTCGGGGAGGGCGACTGAACAGTATCGCAGCGAAGAAAAGGGATGAGGAGAGTAATTACTAAGTGGTAGATGGTTCGTGGATCGGAGGCATCGATGTAGCCGCGAGCATACGGCAACGCAGTCTCGAATTGGGTAGGAGGGGCATATGCCTGGGCAAGGGAGTTTCGGGTGAGAGTGGGTCCCGGTGTGAAAAGAGCGGGGTGTCTGCGTCGTATTGACGCTACGGGTGATTGATCTGGAGACGGGTCGCCTTTGCCCGGGGCGACAATACACTGAGGAAAGAACCTGATCGCGGGCGTCATCACTAACAGATGGTTACAACTCACCGTATACGCCATATGTTAGGGGCTGAGGGCCGGTTGTGCGTAAGTAGGATAAAGCTGCGTAGCTGGGGTTAAATTCAGGGATAGTGTTCGATGGGGTACTGCACGATGTTTGAGAGTCGACGACTGTTTTCCTTTCCCTACAAAGGTATAACAAATGATTGTCTTAGGGAGGTGATTCGTTGACGCTCGCCGCGGCATCGGCTAAAAAGAGGTTCTTGTCGTCTGACTAGCAGTGGCAGAGGGGGATTCTGGTGTATTTGCAGCGTGAGCTGCTGATAGTGATTTCGCGATATGCAAATTTTGCGCAAGAGTGGGCGGGCGCGTCGGGTGTGATGGGCAGAGTAGGCATTCTCGCCGCCTATTGTGATCTGAGAGCAGCGGGTCGTTGGTGGGTCTGTCGGGCCGGGGCGGGCCGTGTGCGCCCGCTTGGTGGCAGGCGGCGCGGGTGGGCGGTCGGCCAAACTGCAAGGACATACACTCGGGCACAAGGCTGGGCAGGGTAGGAGTCTTCGATCTGGGGAAGAGTACGCCGGGTAACAAGAATGTTCTGACGGACGGACGGAAGGAAAGCAGGGACCGGACCCACGCGACAAAGGCGATTTCAATATCATCAAGATGGGGTGGTCTAAAAAAACCCCGAGGTTGATAATACGTCATGTGTCCGCGAGATCCACTCTAGTGAGTTACGGCTGTATGGAGTTACGAGCCGTACATACTATGTCTCAGCATATGCGTTGACAATGCTTATTTTATGAAGATTGATAGGATCGTCTAGGAAGTAGTATAAGCTGCTCAAGGTGGTTGCAAAAACCATATACAGTAAGCATTGGTGCGTCAACGCGATGAGATCTCCAGACGTGTTCCGAGCGGGATTAGAACATGTTGCGCTTCATCAACTAAAACTTTGTTATTGCTTGTCTCTGGCTTCCTCAATTGAATCACCATGGAAAAGTAATCTCGGTGCGGGCCCCGTTTAATATATAAGGCGATGGAGTGACTGATGGAACGTAGACATTTATGCCTCGACTTCGTAGAATATAATAACATGGTATCTTCGCTGAGATTATGGGAAGTGGAAAAAAGTCTGGCGACGCAAGATGTTAACACCATCTTTTCCGTGTGCTCCGAAGAAGTTCATGTACGGAAGATTGGGAGTTATACGTGGCAGACGGTGTGTCGGGCAAAGTCAATGGAGATGTGTGCAAGAATGATTCACGCGTCCCTTGGATGATCGTTGCCGATGGGAGCATATAGTAGGTCATAGCTATATGTAATATTGAATACGATGTTAGCATTAGTTCATTTATACTTAGCTTTGTGATTGTTAGCAACTTACCGGGCGTAGGCTAAATGCTGCATATCTTTACAAGTCCAAGGCTATTCTAGAACGTTATCTATGTTGTATGCTGTAGGATTACTTACTTAATTCAATACATGATGTTTTGCTGCCGAATTGAAGTGTGGTTCGCAATATTTAGGCTGCTCAGGGTGTTGTTCTTTCAAAAGGTCACACTGATAATCTCTTTGCCAGACTGAGGCTTGGTTGATCGTAATCCAATTTTGAAGTCAAATTTTCCAATAAAACTGTATTTGAAGTCAAATTTTCCAATAAAACTGTATTTGAAGTCAAATTTTCCAATAAAACTGATAAAATGCAGTGACATTTGTTTTGATAATTTGTACCAGATTTTCGTTCCTAAAATGTGTAAAGATAATATACATTACTTAAACAAATAATTTGGGATTAGAAACAATTTTTATTTCACAAAATGAAAACAAAATCGAAATGAGCATAACTAGGTCGCTAGGTGCACCTTCAATTCAGAGACGTTTTTACAGACATTCAAGCTGATAAAAATAATAGTTAACTGCGTTTAAGTTATATAATAATATTTCCAAAGTTAACTTACATAATTAGTCGTCTAATTATTTTTTTTTCGACATAAGCAAGGAGTTTTCTGTGTAAAAACGATCTCTGTTCATGGTAGGAAGTAGTACTTGGGATCTAATAATGGAGCCGGAATCCGGTTCCGGAATTCAGGAATTTAGAAAAAAAAATAAAAATAATAGAGAAACGAAAAAAAAAGTTTTAAATATGCAAATAGTGCTGCAATTTAATTGTTTTATTTTTAGGTCACCTGAGACAAAGTCTCAAGTGACCTATTCTAATCGCCTTTTGTCCGTCGTCGTGCGTCGTCCGTCGTGCGTCGTATGTCCGTAAACAATTTACATTTTCGACTTCTTCTCCAAAACTGCTGAAGCAATTTCAATGAAATTTTGCACAAACCTTCTAAGGCATAAGGCCAATCAAAATTATATGGTCCCCACCACCCAGGGGGCTGTGGGAGGGGCCAAAAGGGGTAAAATTGAGTAAAATTTCAAAAATCTTCTTCTCTACTCACAGATGTGGTAGAATCAAATACTCTTCATAGATAGAAAGGTCTTAAGGTCCTTTACAAAAATTGTGAATTATATGACCCTGGGGTCTCAAGTTTCCCCCTGGGGAGGGGGTTAAGTTTACTGTACTTTATATTGAGAAAACACTTTTCTGCGCATTATTTGGTCATTTGTAATAGGAAATGAGTCAAATGTTGTCAGAATTATCAGTATGACATGGCCATTTAATCCTATTAACAAATTTTCTATGACTGACCCCCAGGGGCCTTAAGGGCGGGGTCAAAAGGGGTCAAATAGGCTAAAACTTCAAAAATCTTCTTCTGAAATTCTTGAAATGGTAGAAAAAAATACTTTTCATAAATAGAAAGGTCTTAAGGTCCTTTACAAAAATTGTGAATTATATGACCCTGAGGTTTCACATTTCCCCTTGGGGAGGGGGTCAAGTTTACTATACTTTATATAGGGAAAACACATTTATGAGCATTTTTTGCTCAATTTTCATTTGAAACGAGTCAAACTTGGTGAAAATTATTAGCCTGAGATAGCATTTTAATATCATATCCATATTGGTCCAGGCCGACCCCCTGGGGGCAGAGGGGTGGGGCCAAAAAAGGGCCAAATAGGCTAAAACTTCAAAAATAATCTTTTAAAATTCTGGAAATGGTATAATCAAATACACTTTATAGATAAAAAGGTCTTAAAGTTTGTTTATAAAAATTGTAAATTATATGACCCTGGGATCTCCTGTTTCCCCTTAGGGAGGGGGTCAAGTTTACTGTAGTTTATATAGGAAAAACACATTAATGAGCATTTTTTGCTGAATTTTCATAGGAAATGAGTCAAACTTGGTTAGAATTATTAGCCTGAGATAGCATTTTAATATCATATCCACATTGGTCCTGGCCGACCCCCTGGGGGTAGAGGGGCGGGCTAAAAAAGGGTCAAATAGGCTAAAACTTCAAAAATCTTCTAAGATTCTGGATATAGTAGAATCAAATAATTATAGATGGAAAGGTCTTCAGGTGTTTTATAAAAACTGTGAATTATATGACCTTGGGGTCTTACGTTACCCCCTGGGGAGGGGTCAAGTTTGCTTTAGTTTATATAGGAAAAACATATTTGTGAACATTATTTGCCCAATTTTCGTAGGAAATTAGTCAAACTTGATTAGAATTATTAGCCTAAGATATAGCATTTTAACATCCATATCCGTCCTCGATGACCCCCTGGGGGACCAGAGGGGCAGGACCAAATAGGGTCAAATTGATTAAAATTTCAAAAAATACCTCTCTCTAAGTTCACAGGTTTGATGGAAGCAAATACTCTTCATAGTCTAAAAAGGTCAAATTTATAAATCACTGACCAACTTCAAGGCCCAGCAATAGAGCATATAGTGTTTTTATGTCTTTCATTTGTTTTATTATTTGTTTTATTATATATTCTAACTCAGGTGACCGTTAAGGCCCATGGGCCTCTTGTTCTTCTAATAATGGAAGGAAAATATCTTGTGAAATAGCATTAGAAATGTTTATCAGATCATTCTAAATTTTTTGATTTTCAATTTTCCAGTAAGTACAGTACTGCGATAAAAATATGGTATTTTGGGGGGCAAGTGGAATTTGATTTTGGCAATTGCAAGTGAATTATTGGACTATACTTGCCCGTGGCAAGTAATTTTGAAATTTTTTTACACCCCTGAAATTTTTCTCATTTTTTTCCAAATTCCCAGTTATTTTCCCAATTGAAAAGGCATGGGCTGTTGAAAATAGTAAATGAAAAAAACCACTGGCATTGGATAGCACTCATATTGCATTTGTAGCTTGTCCTGCTAACTGAGAGGTATCCAAGTCAAGATTATGGAACTTATAGCTACAGAACGTCAACAAAAAGGACAGTGTTGGCTCAATTCTTCTAGCTTATGGGGTGGGGATTCAAAATTATACAAAATGATGGGGCTGAGAAGTTTTGTAAATAAACCAGGTGAGCAATACAGGCCCTCTGAGTCTCTTCACTCTCATACCTAACCTTTTTTTTACAATTTTACAATTATAATATCCTCCCATTTTGAAAAAAAGTTTTGAGAAAATGGCAACTGCAAATCAATTCTCTATACATGAAAATTGTGTGATATATTTAACACAAATTCCATTGTTTGTGTTCTTTGGTAACAAAAAAACAGCTTAGTTTCTTAAAATGATGTTAAAATTTCAACTTGAAAATAGTAATTTTGTTAAATTTTATCAAGAAAATATAATTTTGTTGAAGTTTACCAAAAAATAGTAATTTTGTTGAATTGACTCAGTGATATCACAAGGTTGTATGGGTAGCCATTTAAAGGGACTATTCAGTCTAAGAGAACATTAGAATTGTACATATATCGAAAAAAAAACATTTCTAATGGGAATTAGATCAGTCGGTTTTACTGTGATATGCCAGAAAAGTCCATGGTGGTGAAATGCATGTGAAATGTTCAAACTCGCTCGCTGTCCGCCATTACACATTGTGGTCGAACATCTTGTATGCCGAACCCTGTCCCTTGCTCGTAGAGTAATGCAACTTTTGTCTAGAACTGCTCAAATCGCTCTGACAGTAGTGTGTTTACCTTATTAGGTGATTTGTCTTGCCTAAAATATCATTGTATCACCTCCACATTGGTTATGTAGTTCAAATTGTTTAACGTGCATGACTTTGGCTCGGGTATGGGTACAGCGTACATATTGTACCTGCTTAATCGTATTGATCAACGATTTGTAATTACAGCAGTATCAATTAAAATACTAAACAATGACGTGGAATTTGTCAATATTTTATGTTACATGTTTCAAATGAAATGTAGAACAATACATTTA
>SAYR01058357.1:105234-169641 GCA_004382745.1 Argopecten irradians irradians | reverse complement strand
ATTTACAGTCAAGCATATCATACCATATCTAGGAAGCAAATTACAAAATGGCAAACTGGGCCAATTACCCCCCTTTAGTTGTAACAAATGAAAGATATATGTATTTACACAGTTTCAAACTGTTTGATCGAGATTTCTAAGATAAATGAATGAAAATTTAGCAAAATCAATTATAATCAAAGTCATTTTTCAAAAAATAAGATGGCCCTGGCATCTCAGACTTTCCCCTGAGTGTTATTATTTCTGACAATACAAATCCTATTCTTTTTTACACTTATTCTGATAGATAAATCTTAACATGACATTCAAAATGCTATAAATTCCTGCATATTACATCACAATAATGAGTTCCCGTCCTTGAAACACAAAATATTACATGTAATCATATAAAACTGTATGCTATTCCCATTTCATTGGAAAAAAGCCCCTTTCCCTCTTTTCTTAAGGAAATGGCAATAACTGACAATATCGATTTAGTCAAACACTCATTCTAGTACAATAAATACATATTATAGCCTTAATTATGTGAAAACTGAGAAATCAATGAAAAATATCCGAAAATAAGCACTTTTGCTGTAAATCTCCATGGATACCAGCTTTTAATTAGCAGAGCAAAATTAATTAGAATATTAAATGGACTGAAAGACACCCGGTTAGCTGTTTTCAGCTTGCTCTTCAAGTGTAAAATGATTACTCAATTTACAGTCAAGCATATCATACCATATCTAGGTAGCAAATTACAGAATGGCAAACTGAGCCAATTACCCCCCTTTAGTTGTACCAAATGCAAAATATATGTATTTACACACTTTCAAACTGTTTGATTGTGATTTCTAAGATAAATGAATGAATATTTAGCAAAATCAATTATAATCAAAGTCATTTTTCAAAAAATGAGCTCTTATAATACAGCATGCTTTTTATTTTTAAGTTTTCCCAAATCCCAAATTATGTCTAAACAAAGTTGTGAAGAACAAAATGACCTATCCGGCTACTGTGTATCTCTAATAGTCACCGAGTAATGCCAATTTCCCCATAAAGTATATTTTCACCAATATTCCTCCAATACAAGTAACAAGGGGAGGTAATTCAAAAAATTAAAAAGTTAAATAACTATGCAGTTTTCTGAAATAAAACTATTCTAAAAATTGAATATGGTATTTGGAGTGTCTCTCTCTGCAGAAAATTGAAAAATACTGGGTTGCTATGAAATCTTACCCTGTTCTGTCATAAATACTTCATGTTATTATTTCTGACGATACAAATCCTGCTCTTCTTTACCTTGGCACTAACTACACTTATTCTGATAGATAAATCTTAACATGACATTCAAAATGCTATAAATTCCTGCATATTACATCACAATAATGAGTTCCCGTCCTTGAAACACAAAATATTACATGTAATCATATAAAACTGTATGCTATTCCCATTTCATTGGAAAAAAGCCCCTTTCCCTCTTTTCTTAAGGAAATGGCAATAACTGACAATATCGGCTTAGTCGAAAACTCATTCTAGTACAAAAAATACATATTATAGCCTTAATTATGTGAAAACTGAGAAATCAATGAAAAATATTCCAAAATTAGCAATTTTGCTGTAAATCTCCATGGATACCAGCTGGTAATTAGCAGAACAAAATTAATTAGAATTCATATTAAATGGACTGAAAGACAACGGGTTAGCTGTTTTCAGCTTGCTCTTCAAGTTTAAAATGATTACTCAATTTACAGTCAAGCATATCGTACCATATCTAGTTAGCAAATTACAGAATGGCAAATTGAGCCAATTACCCCGCTTTAGTTGAAACAAATGAAAAATATATGTATTTACACAGTTTCAAACTGTTTGATTGTGGTTTCTTATATAAATGAATGAATATTTAGCAAAATCAATTATAATCAAAGTCATTTTTCAAAAAAAATGAGCTCCTATAATACAGAATGCTTTGTATTTTTAAGTTTTCCCAAATTCAAAATTTTGTCTAAACAAAGTTGTGAAGAATAAAATGACCTATCCGGCTACTGTGTATCTCTAAACGTCACCGAGTAATGCCAATTTCCCCATAAGATATATTTTCACCAATATTCCTACAATACAAGTAACAAGGGGAGGTAATTTAAAAAAATTAAAAAGTTAAATAACTATGCAGTTTTCTGAAATAAAATTATTCTAAAAATTGAATATGGTATTTGGAGTGTCTCTCTATGCAGAAAATTGAAAAATACTGGGTTGCTATGAAATCTTACCCTGTTCTGTGACGTCATAGTTACCATGAGGTCATAATAATGGTGACATCCTCATTATATGCGGTGTAAAATCTCACACCGGTAAAACTGTGGATTAATACAATCTTACATGGGCCTGTGAGGTGGACAGGGATATCTCAACCCGAGTGAAAGATTTTGGCCGGTCAACCCGAGGGTTGACGGCCAAAATCTTTCACGAGCGTTGAGATATCCCTGTCCACTTCACAGACCCATGTAAGATTCTTTTTCTCCCATACTTAGTAGAAAAAATGATGAGATTCCACTTGGTTTCCAGGTTTTTCATCGCGCCATTATCGCAGGAACGTTGTTATGCCTCAACATTGATGACGTCATCTACATTGCGCGGTGCAGTTACGCCGCATGTTTTGATGACGTCACGTTATTGTCTAGCGCGTGTGAGCAGTCTTACACCCCCCTGTGTAAGATAGAGATATCTTTTCCCTAGCAACCGCGGGATGTCCCTGTGAAGTATGGGAGAAATCCTTGTCTGGGGTAAGAGAAAAAATGACCTATCCAGCTACTGTATATCTCTAATAGTCACCAAGTAATGCCAATTTCCCCAATAGGTATATTTTCACCAATATTCCTCCAATACAAGTAACAAGGGGAGGCATTTTGAAAAATTAAAAGTTAAATAACTATGCTGTTTTCTGAAATAAAATTGAATATGGTATTTGGATTGTCTTTTTATGCAGAAAATTGAAAAATACTGGGTTGCTATGAAATCTGAGTCTGTTCTGTGACGTCATATTTACCATGACGTCATAATAATGGTGATGTCATCATTAAATGCGCAAATGACATCATAAATACTTAGTGTTATTATTTCTGACAATACAAATCCTATTCTTTTTTACACCTATTCTGATAGATAAATCTTAACATGTCATTCAAAATGCCATAAATTCCTGCATATTACATCACAATAATGAGTTCCCACCCTTGAAATACAGAATATTACATTTAATCATATAAAACTGTATGCTATTCCCGATTCATTGGAAACAAGAGGCCCAAGAGGCCTTGACGGTCACCTGAGTGCTGATACAGAAAGAGCATTGCAAAGTTGGTTCAAATCTGTAAAAACTATTTACGAATTAGAATAAACTTTAAAGTTGAACCTTCGTATTAGAATTTTCATATTTTGTTTTTCATTTTGATAGTTAGTGTATTATGTTACCAAACCTTATGCTTAAAATTCCAATTTGCTTTGCCAACGTTAAACAACAAAACCTAACTAGAAGTCAGTCAGTGTCATAGAGGTTCCCCAACAAGTGACTGTTGTTTATCATGTTTATCAAACTCGAGTTAGTTAATTTTCAAACTTTGAAAAGACACGAGCTTTAGCGATAAATAACAGTCACGCGTTGGGGAACTTATTTATCCCATAACTTTAGCTACATATATTTATACCGTGGTGACCATTTTCTTGTCATCATTCAGGGAAACTTACCACCATACATTGTGTAGTGATATTTTTCCGCCATAAAATATAGTGCCTATATAGAGAGCCAATATTCTATTGTTTGATACTTTGAATAAGCAACTACCTGCTAAACAGTGAATACAAAGCTATTTAAAAGACAAGAGGCCCATGGGCCTTAGCGGTCACCTGAGTTCGGATACAGAATGAAACAAAGACACATCAGGCCCTTGAAACCAGTCAGTGATTTTATAACAACTGACTTTTCAATCTATGAAGAGTATCTGGTTCCATCAAATCTGTGAATTCAGAAGATTTTTTTTCTTCTTATTTTAGTCAGTTTGACCCCTTTTGGCCCCGCCCATCTACCCCTGGAGGTTGGCCAGGACCAATATGGATATGATGCTAAAATGCTATCACAGGGTAATAATTCTAACCAAGTTTGACCTATTGAAAATTAAACAAATAATGCTTATAAATGTGTTTTTCCAATATCAATTAAGATAGATTTGACCCCTAATCAGGGGAAAGTCTGAGATGCCAGGGCCATGAAATTCACAATTTTTGTAAAGGACCTTAAAAAGACCTTCCAATCTATGAAGAGTATTTGGTTCCATCAAATTTGTAAATTCAGAAGGAGACTTTTGAAATTTTAACCATTTTGACCAATTTTGGCCCCACCCTCTGGCCCCTGGGGGTCGGCCAGGACCAATATGGATATGATGTTAAAATACTATCTCAGGCTAATAATTTTAACAAAGTTTGACTCATTTCCTATTAAGAATGACCAAATAATGCTCAAAAATGTCTTTATTGACCCCACTCCCCAGGGGGGAACGCGAGACCCCAGGGTCATATAATTCACAATTTTTGTAAAGGACCTCAAGACCTTTCAATCTATGAAGAGTATTTGATTCTACCATTTCTGGAATTTCAGAAGAAGATTTTTGAAGTTTTAGCCTATTTGACCCCTTTTGGCCCCACCCCTCAGGCCCCTGGGGGTCAGTCGTGGAAAAATTGTTATTAGGATTCAATGGCCTTCTCATACTGATAATTCTGACAACATTTGACTTATTTCCTATTACAAATGACCAAATAATGCTCAAAAATGTCTTTTCCCTGTATAAACTATAGTAAACTTGACCCCCTCCCCAGGGGGGAACGTGAGACACCAGGGTCATATAATTTACAATTTTTGTAAAGGACCTCAAGACCTTTTAATCTATGAAGAGTATTTGATTCTACCATTTCGGGAATTTCAGAAGAAGATTTTTGAAGTTTTAGCCTATTTGACCCCTTTTGGCCCCACCCCTCAGGTCCCTGGGGGTCAGTCGTGGAAAAATTGTTAATAGGATTCAATGGCCTTTTCATACTGATAATTCTGACAACATTTGACTTATTTCCTATTACAAATGACCAAATAATGCTCAAAAATGTCTTTTCCCTGTATTAACTATAGTAAACTTGACCCCCTCCCCAGGGGGGAACGTGAGACACCAGGGTCATATAATCTATGAAGAGTATTTCATTCTACCATTTCGGGAATTTCAGAAGAAGATTTTTGAAGTTTTAGCCTATTTGACCCCTTTTGATCCCACCCCTCAGGCCCCTGGGGGGCTGGGAACATATAATTCACAATTTTGATTGACCTTTGGCTATGAAAGGTTTCTGCAAAATTTCAACAAATTTAGTTCAGTAGTTTTGGAGAAGAAGTCGAAAAAGTAAATTGTTTATCGCCATACGACGCACGACGCACGACGACGGACAAAAGGCAATTAGAATAGGTCACTTGAGACTTCGTCTCGGGTGACCTAAAAATGCGCCATGAAAAAGTAGCCCGAAGTTGAGAGCCAAACGGAACCAAGAGATCTTGGAATTGACCAATCAGAGACGCCGTAGGTGTTTACACACTGGAGTAAATGATAAATGATAACCAACTGCTATGGAATTTATCACATGGTTTTAATCTGAATAAAAAGTTGTAATTACAAATCGTTGATCAATCCGATTAAGCAGGTACAATATGTATGCTGTACCCATACCCGAGCAAAAGTAACGCACATTAAACAAATGAAATACATAACCACTGAGGAGGTGATTAAATGATTTTTAGGCAAGACAATTCACCATCATAAGGTAAACACACTACTGTCAGTGCGATTTGAGCAGTTCTAAACAAAAGTAGCATTACTCTACGAGCAAGGGACAGGGTTCGGCATAAAAGAAGTTCGACCACAATGTGTAATGGCGGACAGCGAGCGAGTTTGAACATTTCACACGCATTTCATCACCATGGGATTTTCTGGCATATCACAGTAAAACCGACTGATCTAATTTCCATCAGAACTAGTTTTTGTCCAATATATGTACACATTTTAATGTTCTCTTGGACTGAATTGTCCCTTTAAAATATAATTGTCAAAATTTGCCCAAATTTCTTTGTTAAATATTTGTTACGTCATTAAAAATTAATTAGTGGACCAATTTTAAATTTGATGACATCAATATCTCCAGAATGACATACTTCATCGATGTAATACAAAAAGTTTGGAAAAATTGAATATTAAAAAAAAAATTAAACAAGGGGCCCAAGTGCCTTAATGGTCATCTGACTACCTTGGCAATAATCCTATAGGAAATTAATTAGATATAGTGTCATGGTAGCCATTTTTTTTATTTGTAATAATCCAGAGATATAACAACACTTTGTCAGGACCATGTCAGGATCATTTCATGCAAGTTTCAGCCAAATCACACTGGTAAACTTGAGAAGAAGTTCAAAATACATTTTAAAGATGGCAGTCTTGGCGGCCATCTTGGATTTTGGATCAACCCAAAAAATAACAAGACTTTGTTGGGACCATGTGAGGATCATTTTATGAAAGTTTCAGCCAAATAGGAAATTAATTAGATATAGTGTCATGGTAGCCATTTTTTTTATTTGTAATAATCCAGAGATATAACAACACTTTGTCAGGACCATGTCAGGATCATTTCATGCAAGTTTCAGCCAAATCACACTGGTAAACTTGAGAAGAAGTTCAAAATACATTTTAAAGATGGCAGTCTTGGCGGCCATCTTGGATTTTGGATCAACCCAAAAAATAACAAGACTTTGTTGGGACCATGTGAGGATCATTTTATGAAAGTTTCAGCCAAATAGGAAATTAATTAGATATAGTGTCATGGTAGCCATTTTTTTTATTTGTAATAATCCAGAGATATAACAACACTTTGTCAGGACCATGTCAGGATCATTTCATGCAAGTTTCAGCCAAATCACACTGGTAAACTTGAGAAGAAGTTCAAAATACATTTTAAAGATGGCAGTCTTGGCGGCCATCTTGGATTTTGGATCAACCCAAAAAATAACAAGACTTTGTTGGGACCATGTGAGGATCATTTTATGAAAGTTTCAGCCAAATAGGAAATTAATTAGATATAGTGTCATGGTAGCCATTTTTTTTATTTGTAATAATCCAGAGATATAACAACACTTTGTCAGGACCATGTCAGGATCATTTCATGCAAGTTTCAGCCAAATCACACTGGTAAACTTGAGAAGAAGTTCAAAATACATTTTAAAGATGGCAGTCTTGGCGGCCATCTTGGATTTTGGATCAACCCAAAAAATAACAAGACTTTGTTGGGACCATGTGAGGATCATTTTATGAAAGTTTCAGCCAAATAGGAAATTAATTAGATATAGTGTCATGGTAGCCATTTTTTTTATTTGTAATAATCCAGAGATATAACAACACTTTGTCAGGACCATGTCAGGATCATTTCATGCAAGTTTCAGCCAAATCACACTGGTAAACTTGAGAAGAAGTTCAAAATACATTTTAAAGATGGCAGTCTTGGCGGCCATCTTGGATTTTGGATCAACCCAAAAAATAACAAGACTTTGTTGGGACCATGTGAGGATCATTTTATGAAAGTTTCAGCCAAATAGGAAATTAATTAGATATAGTGTCATGGTAGCCATTTTTTTTATTTGTAATAATCCAGAGATATAACAACACTTTGTCGGGCCCATGTCAGGATCATTTTATGCAAGTTTCAGCCAAATCACACTGATAGATCTTGAGAAGAAGTTCAAAATACATTTTCAAGATGGCGGTCTTGGCGGCCATCTTGGATTTTGGATCAACCCAAAAAATAGCAAGACTTTGTTGGGACCATGTGATGATCATTTTATGCAAGTTTCAGCCAAATACGAAATTAATTAGATATTGTGTCTTGGTAGCCATTTTTTTTTATTTGTAATAATCCAGAGATATAACAACACTTTGTCGGGACCATGTCAGGATCATTTCATTCAAGTTTCAGCCAAATCACACTGGTAAACTTGAGAAGAAGTTCACAATGTGTTTTCAAGATGACGGCCGTGGCGGCCATCTTGGATTTTATATCAATCGAAAAATAACAAGACTTTGTCGGGACCATGTCAGGATCATTTTTGCAAGTTTCAGCCAAATCGCACTGATAGATCTTGAGAAGTAGTTCAAAATACATTTTCAAGATGGCGGTCTTGGCGGCCATCTTGGATTTTGGATCAACCCAAAAAATAACAAGACTTTGTTGTGACCATGTGAGGATCATTTTTTGCAAGTTTCAGCCAAATCACACTGATAGATCTTGAGAAGAAGTTCAAAATACATTTTCAAGATGGCGGTCTTGGCGGCCATCTTGGATTTTGGATCAACCCAAAAAATAGCAAGACTTTGTTGGGACCATGTGATGATCATTTTATGCAAGTTTCAGCCAAATACGAAATTAATTAGATATTGTGTCTTGGTAGCCATTTTTTTTTATTTGTAATAATCCAGAGATATAACAACACTTTGTCGGGACCATGTCAGGATCATTTCATTCAAGTTTCAGCCAAATCACACTGGTAAACTTGAGAAGAAGTTCACAATGTGTTTTCAAGATGACGGCCGTGGCGGCCATCTTGGATTTTATATCAATCGAAAAATAACAAGACTTTGTCGGGACCATGTCAGGATCATTTTTGCAAGTTTCAGCCAAATCGCACTGATAGATCTTGAGAAGTAGTTCAAAATACATTTTCAAGATGGCGGTCTTGGCGGCCATCTTGGATTTTGGATCAACCCAAAAAATAACAAGACTTTGTTGTGACCATGTGAGGATCATTTTTTGCAAGTTTCAGCCAAATCGCAGCAGTAGAACCCGAGAAGAAGTTCAAAATGTGTTTTCAAGATGGCGGCTGTAGCGGCCATCTTTGATTTTGGATTGACCCGAAAAATAACAACACTTTGTTGGGCCCATGTCAGGATCATTTATGCAAGTTCAGCCAAATTGCACCAGTAGAACCTGAGAAGAAGTTCAAAATGTGTTTTCAAAATGGCGGCTGTGGCTGTAACAAATCCAAAATGTACTATTGTTAGTCATTATGACCAGATTGAATCCTTCATGGAAAAGGTTTGAAGTTTTGAAAACATGTTGCATATTGATTAATAGGGAAAAAGTTGTTCTTTCTAAATTGGGCAGAAAAATGGGTGTATATACATGTTATGTAAGACTGATTTTTTTTCTGATCAATGCACATAACATTTTGAGAAAATATTGTAATGATAGAGACAACAGAGATCAATATCATTATATGGTTTAATGTTATTCAATTAGAAAGAAGAAGGAATTTCACTGCAATGTCACGGTGCACATCTCAAAACGTTATGTGCATTTATCATGGATGACGGGTCCAGACCTCTGTCATTCACTAATCTTACAATGATCTCATTACTATTGAAATATTTACATGCTTTTAAGAATCATTATTGTAACAGAAAACACTTTATACTTGATGGAATTGAGAAACAAGTAATGAAATGTGAAAATTTGAAACAAAATACTGGTAGCAAAAGCTTTATGGATAGAGAGCAGTGAGTACAAAATATTTTCCAAATTCAGAAAACAGAAATTTGTATAAAAACTACTGTAGAAGAGTGTATACCATTTGGTTTTCTTTGGTTCGACATATGACTACTAAAATTGCTCCCCTGCTATCTGGTAATCATGCATGGTTCATACTTAACAAATAGGAGAGTGAATAAGAATTTATATCATGCCCAAGCACGTTAGAAGCCCCTTTGCCTCTTGGTTATTAAGAAGAAGTTGTTTCAAGATTTTAGCCTATTAGACCCCAATGACCTTGAAGGAAGGTCATTCATTTGAACAATTTTGGTAGCCCTTTATCCCAGCATACCACAGACCCAATATCAGGTCCCTAGGCCTCTTGGTTATTAAGAAGAAGTTGTGTTAAGATTTTCTCCTAATTGACTCATGTGACCTTGAATCAATATCAAGGTCATTCACTTGATCAAACTTTGTACTGCTTCATCTAAACATGTCACAGGCCCAATATCAGGTCTCTAGGCATCTTGGTTATTAGCAGTCATTTAACGATTTTAGCCTCTTTGACCCCTGTGACCTTGAATGAAAGTCAACGTCATTTATTTGAACAAACTTGGTAGCCCTTTATCCCATTATGCCACAGACCCAATATAAGGTCCCTAGGACTCATTGTTATTAAGAAGTCATTTAAAGAGTTAAGCCTATTTGACCCCTGTGACCTTGAATAAAGGTCAAGGTCATTCACTTGGTCAAACTTTGTACTGCTTCATCCCAGCATGCCACAGGCCCCTAGGGCTCTTAGTTATTAAGAAGAAGTCGTTTAAGGATTTAAGCCTATTTGACCCCTGTAACCTTGAATCAATGTCAAGGTCATTCATTTGAACAAACTCGGTAGCCCTTCACCCATTAGGTCATATGACAAAATATCAGGTCTCTAGGCCTCTTGGTTATGAAGCAGAAGTTGTATCAAGATATTTCAACCTATTTGACCCCTAGTGGGTGACGATGAATGAAGGTCGTCATTCATTTGAACAAACTTGGTAGCCCTTCATCCCAGCATATCTTGCCAGTCTCTTGCTTATTAAGAAGAATTCTGTTAAAATATTTTCACTTATTTAACCCCTGTGACCTTGAATGAAGGTCAAGGTCATTCGTTTAAACAAAGTTGGTAGCCCTTCATCCAAGCATGCAATAGGTCTTACTTCAGAACTTTAGGTCTCCAAGTTTTGAAGAAGAAGTTGTTAAAATAAAAAGTTGATGCCGGACGCCGCACCACAGCATAAGCTCATTTGCCCTTCGGTAGGTGAGCTAATAAAACTGTTACAGCATTTCGGAACATATTGATATTACAAATATTATTACTTATTTATCAAGAGACCCAGAGGATGTGTAACACTCAAATTTCTCGATTACTGACAGCACTTATGATTGACTGAAGCGACATAAGTATGATAAATGGGTTGCCTTTTTAAATTATAAACAAATTAATATACACGTATTTGTTTCATAACAACAATAACAACAGAAATGAAAAGAAAGGGAAATAAGTCCTTTAACAAGAGTATTGTATTCCGTTATATCTGTTACATTTCCTATGAAAATTGATCAAATATTGCTAATAAATGTATTTTCCGTATATAAACTATAGTAAGTTGCCCCCCTCCCAAGAGAAAATTTTAAGACCACCAGGCTAGGAAACCTACAAATATTTTAGAGGGCCTCGAGACTTTTCAATAAGTTACGAGTATATGTCCATCAATTCTGTGAATTCAGAAGATTTTTTTTTTTAATTTTAGCCATTTTGACCTCTTTTGGTTCTGCCCCTTTAGCCCCTGGGAGTCAGCTAGGCCCTATATGGATATGATGTTAAAATCCTATCTCAGGCTAATAATTCTAACCAAGTTTGACTCATTTCCTATGAAAATTGGGCAAATAATACTCATAAATGTGTTTTTTTTATATAAACTATAGTAAATTTGACCCCCTCCCCAGGGAAAAATCTAAGAAGCCCAGGGCCATGAAATTCACAATTCTTATAGAGGGCCTTAAGACCTTTCAATTTATGAAGAGTATTTGATCATACCACAGTTTTTGAAATTTTAGATACATTTGTATTTTTACCCTGTTGGCTTCTCCCACAGCCCCCTGGGGGTCATATAATTCACAATTTTGTTTGGCCTTATGCCTTAGAAGGTTTGTGCAGACTTTCATTGAATTTACTTCAGCAGTTTTGGAGAAGAAGTCGAAAATGTCAATTGGTTACGAACACACAACGGGCGACGCACGACGACGGACAAATTGCGATTAGATAGTCATTTGAGGCTTCGTCTCAACTTAATTCAAAAGTTTAATAGAATGATAATTTAATACAATTTTGAAGTTTATGGTTAGATTATCAACTGAAGAATACAGAAAAGAAGTCCTTTGCGAGTGAGAATGTGAATTAGTAGTTTTAATGGTAGGGTCAGTTCGTACGCGCCTCCCATGTCAGTCACGTATAGTCGTGCGCGTCCTGTCAGTTGGGAGGTTTTTTGTCAATGTCTTGCAGAGTTAGTATAGGGATTAAAGAACTTTACTTTCCTTTATTCTTTGATGGAGTACTATAACACAAAATTGGGAAAATAAATTACTTAAAAACCAGGCATGATATCAGGTATTCAGTTGACTACCATTGTTATCTTTAAACTTTATATATAATACAAAATATTTTTGCTCACTCAAGTGACCTATTGTAATTGCCTTTTGGCCGTCGTCATCCGTCGTTCCCTGCGTGTCCGTAAACAAATTTGACTTCTTGTCCAAAACTACAGAAGCAAATTCAATGAAAGTTTGCACAAACCTTCTCAGGTATAAGGCCAATAACAATGGTGAATTATATGGCTCCCATCCCCCAGAGAGCTGTGGGAGGGACCAAAAGGTGTAAAATTGACTAAAATTTCAAAACTTTTCTCCACTCATGATTTGGTAGAATCAAACTCTTCATAGATTGAAAGATCACAATGCCCTCTACAAGAATTGTGAATTTCATGACCCTGGTGTCTCTGATTTTCCCCTGGGAAGGGGGTCAAAGGAGGGGTGCCACTTTGGGCCGTTTTAAGGCCACTAAGTGATACATTAGGGTTAGCTGCATATTGTATGCTATGCAAAACCTCCTATTTGTTCTTCACTCATGATAATTTCAGAGGTCAAAGGTCAAAAGGTGAAATTCACATTTTCATTATTACAGTCCTATGGCCATAGTAGTGGTTTTTTTTCTGTTTTGTGTTATTTTGATTTTCTTAAACCTACCAGCCAGCAAGGTGAAAAAACACACACAAGAAAATAAACACAATGTTTTAAATTGCTAACGAATCCAATTTAACATTTATTGAAGGAGCATGGCCTATCCCGTATTTAATCGAATCATATAAGATATCTTATCTAATTATATAAGATATCTTATATATATATGAGATATCTTATATCTTTATAAGATATCTTATAAAGTATATAAGATATCTCATATATTATATAAGATATCTTATTTCATTTTCTATATAAGATATCTTATATTGTATATAAGATATCTTAATTAATATATAAGATATCTTATATAATTGAAATATTGTTGCTATATAAGATATCTTATATAGAATGAGATTTCATAACATTTAAAACCAGAAACTATTTTCCCCCTTGAGCATCATTCGGAGCACTTCGGAACACATCTTAGAATTGTTCGCAATGACAGAGATGGCATTGAAAGGGAGAATCAACCGCTGTTTGGTTGTATTCAACGATGTATTGAAAAAACAGAAGCAGTTAATTCCCATCACTCTAGTTGTCAATTCCAACATGGCGACAATAAATATATTGGCTATGATGGTGACCTATACATAAATACTTTTGTCTCGTTCAACCAAATGCTTGATACTGGGGTAGAATGCGGAGCCAACAAGAGTCTAGCTGAACGAGTAGTAGTATACTGTACAGCTCACTACGACTTCCGGGTAGGGAGACTTCATTTCTGGGCATTTGTTGAAATCTCCTTCCTTTATCAAATATCGTATAAAGCAACGAGATTTCAATTATATAAGATATCTTATATATTATATAAAATATCTTATATATTATATAAGATATCTTATACAGATAACTTAAATGAGATATCTTATATACTTTATAAGATATCTTATATAGGATTAATTACAAAATATTTGAGATATCTGTACACTGTACAACTCGCTACGACTTCCGGGTAGGGAGACTTCATTTCTGGGCCTTTGTTGAAATCTCGTTGCTTTATAAGATATCTTATAAAGCAACGATATTTCAATTGTATAAGATATCTTATATAATTATATAAGATATCTTATACAGATAACTTAAATGAGATATCTTATATACTTTATAAGATATCTTATATAGGATTAATTTTAAAAATATATGAGATATCTCAAATATTATATAAGATATCTTATATATTAAATAAGATATCTTATATATTAAATAAGATATCTTATATATTATATGAGATATCTCATATACTATATGAGATAACTTATATCTCAATCAAGATATCTTATATATATGCAGTGAAATTAAGGATCGACATTGCTCTTTGAATAAATGTCATGTTGGGTTGCCATATTTTTTGGTTCAAACTGATACTGATTTTTGTACAATTATCTAAAAATATTCTTTTCACTGACCAAATTAAGAAAAGAATTTCTTTTGATAGATTTCATATCTATGGATATTGCAGGAAACATTACTTACACTGTTACACACCTTGTATATTGCTCAGTTCGGAAAAAAATGTTTGTGTTTGTTTTTTCACTCAAGACACCTAAAACCTACTAAAACCTACCAGCACACATACACAAAACAGAAAAAAAAACTATGGCCTAATTGATTAAAAAAATAGATTATAGATAATATTTTTTGCAGGTTTTGCCTGTAAAGATTGGGTTTGTGAAGTTCAGTTCAGAAAACTTCTGAAAAAATAAAAAGAAATGTCACAGTGACCTAGTTAAAGTTATATGTGCCGTATTTTTCATAGTCACGAATCAAGAAGAGCTTTCAATATGTTATTCAACTCCAAAAGTTACGAACATTTTGAGAATTACAATACTTTCAATGTATAGGTTTTAATTTTACAAGTACAAAAGGTTTTAATTTTACAAGTACAAAAAGGACTGAAAATGATTTTTGGCAGTTACTGCCAAAAATCATTATATTAACATCTTCAGTGTAATGAATTGAGTACATACGGTCAGGCCATGAAGCCATCTTGTTGTCCACAATTTCATTGCACATTTTTACAGTATTCTTAGTAATTGTAAAGTGATTTTCTGAAGGTATGTTTCCATCTCAACATGCATAAGACTTAAAAAACAAGAATTTCACAGTGCATAACCAATGTGTTCTAACTAACGTTTTTAAGGCATTATATATGATTGTCTATCCATTTGAATGATTTTCACAGCTTTATTCATTAAAACTTATGGTTTTAAATTGATAATTGAAGTAAAAAAAACATGTCCAAATTTTCGACCAGTTACGGCACATATAACTTTAAGCATTTATTCTATTTTAGCATTAGAAACTTTAATATTTTTGCTGAAAACTAGGATTTTTCAAAGATTTGATAGCATGAAATTAATGTTCAGTACTGCATAAGGACCTTAACATGACCTGCTTAAGATGATTATATCTATTTACAGAGTCACATTGGCTAGGTTACGAGCATAAATTAGGTCAATGAATGGTATCATCTGTCCACTAAGCATATGCTGTTTTCCCATGTTTAAAGCAGGATTTTAAATTATTCAAATTTGTTTTATGAGCCTAATTTTGAGCAACGCCTTCACCGAGGTAGGATGTTAGAATTATGCCTGCTGCCCCACTGCATGATTGTGAAAGGCGATTAAATTTGGAACCTTAACTTCGCGGTTATGGCGATAAAATTACTTTACATTTTCAACCATTTCATAGCTTCAGAGTGACGTTTAGAGCTTAATTTATGTTTTGTAATGATCTGGTTAAGATGATGATAGCTTAGGGTCATATGAGCTGGGTGACGGGGATGAATTAGGTCATATTCAATGAAAGGTATATTCTGTCAATTATGTATCTTCTGGATTTTCTATATATAAGGCAATTTAAGTTTGTTTTGACAAAATCTTAAGCTACACCTGCATTGCAAACTTTTTGTTAGAATCGTGCCTGCTGCTCCATTGTAAAAGGGGAATATGGAATCTTTATCTCGTGGCTTTAGCAAATAATATCATGTATTTAACATCTAGTGTTCACCATAAGAGGTCAGTATTATCTTATTGTTAACTGGTTTGTAGTGACAGGAGAGTTTTCCTGAGAAAGAAACATTCTGTATGTTATTTGAGACAGAAATACTATATATTTTGATCTAGGTAGTCACTAGAATTGATACCCTAGATTAAGTCGCCTTTTCCGATCATAGAATGAGGCAGCAGGCACAATTCTAATATCATACTTGCAATGTAGTGTTGCTTAAAATTTTCTCTTACAACAAACTTAAATAACTTAAACACTTGCTTTAAATATGGAAAATCCAGAAGATACTCGGTTACCAGACAATAACATTCATTGAATGTGACTAATTTATACATGTGATCCTAGGATGTAATAATCTAAAGCAGATCGTGACAAAATACAAATCAAGTGCTAAACATTACTCAAAAGCTTTGAAATGGTTGAAAAATTCAATAAATTTCATCTCAACAACCGTGAAATTAAGATTTCAAATTTAGTTCACAATCCTTAGCAAAAATATTAAAGTTTTAATGCTAAAATAGAATACATGCTTAACTAGGTCACTGTGACATACTTTTTGAATTTTTCATCGGTTTTCTGAACTGAACTTCACAAAACTAATATTCATAGGAATAATCTGCAAAAATATTTTTCTCTATTCTAATATCTAATTAATTAGAACTTAAACAATGAAATGTGTATTTTCACCCTTTGACCTTTGGCCTCTTAAATAACAATGAGCGCAGAAAAAATAGGATGTTTTACATACCCGGTAGCATACAATATGCAGCTGACCCTAATGTATCTTCATGTGAAATATTTTGCTTATCACTGAGTGGCCGTAAAACGGCCCAAAGTGATACCCCTCATTAACTATAATTTATGTAGGAAAAACACATTCATGAGCATTGTTTGCTTAATTGGCATAGGAAATGAGTCAATCCTTGTTAGAATTATTAGCCTAAGAAATAATGTTAACATCATATTCATATTGGCTGACCCCCAGGGGCCAAAGGGGCAGGACCAAAAGGGGTCAAAATGGCTAAAATTTCAAAAATCTTCTTCTGAATTCACAGATTTGATGGAACCAAATACTTCATGGACTGAAAGGTCTCAATGCCCTCTAAGAAGTTGTGAATTTTATTGCCCTGTCTCAGATTTTCTCCTGAGGAGAGGGTCAAATTTCCTAAAGCTTATACATTTGTGTAGGTAAACACATGAACATTATTTGTTCAATTTATAGGGAAATAATAAAAACTATCGAACTATAAAAAAAAAAATCCATAGTTACAAAATGGCACAACACGAACATACTGCAGTCTGGGAGACACACACACTGTTAATTGGTCATTAACCTAAACAACTATAATCTTTGGAGAGGCGGGCATTAAATGCAAGCGATACAAATCCTCTGGACAGTGTGATTGAAGTTTACTTTCAGCTAATAAAATGCCAATTTAGTCAATATAAGAAAATTTGGTTTTGAAAGTAGATACCAAATAGTAATGATTTGCTTATTAACATTTAAAAAATTACGAAAAAATACTTTCCTCAATTCCATCAACTTATTATATTTTTCTGCTGTCAAACATCAATTAGATTTCCTTGTTTTTTTTTTTACAAATAAACAATTGTTAGGTCATTAGTCTAAACAACTATAATCTTTATATACAGGAGAGGCGGGCATTAAATGATTCTGTTGATAGGCCAGTAGTCTAAACAACTAAAATCTTTATATACATGAGAGGCGGGCATTAAATGATCCTGTTGATAGGTCAGTAGTCTAAACAACTACAATATTTATATACATGAGAGGCGGGCATTAAATCATCCTGTTGATAGGTCAGTAGTCTAAACAACTATAATCTTTATATACATGAGAGGCGGGCATTAAATGATCCTGTTGATAGGTCAGTAGTCTAAACAACTACAATCTTTATATACATGAGAGGCGGGCATTAAATGATCCTGTTTATAGGTCATTAGTCTAAACAACTACAATCTTTATATACATGACAAGCGGGCATTAAATGATCCTGTTGATAGGTCAGTAGTCTAAACAACTATAATCTGTAGTAACCAGGCTGACAGATCCCTCCGTGTGTGGTCGTGTTGGCGCTATCAGATCCAGAGACACAGTACCAGCCAGCCGAACAGTTACCGGTCGGGGCAATACCAGCGTAGTCTTGGCAGTATTGTCCGGCATCACAGTCGCGACAGTCGGCCAGGGCCATCCCAAGTGTGTTAGGGTTATATGTCCCTGGAGGACATCTGTACTGCATACTAAAGGCTGTTCCGTTTGGACAGTAGTGACCTGGAATTTGAAAATATAAACAAAACTCAATTAGTCTTATCTCCTTTAAAGTAACAACAAACAATTTTCAGTAACAGTTATACATTTTAACAAATATTTTATGCTTGTACAAAGATAAATTTTATGCTCATATCATTTACAAATTATGATAGAAAGAGCATAAATCACAGAGTAACAATAATGATTTAAGGCAAAAGCTTAAACAGAATTATTTCAAAACTGTTAGTGTTTACTAATATATAATTTGAATTCTTTTTTGTTTTTCTTTAAAAAACATGTTTTGTTTCTGTTTAGTTTTTGGGAAGGGGAATACAGATTTATTTCACAACATGAAAACATCAAATGTTAATCTATGTTCAATGAACCAATTTTACCGCTGTACCAGTTCAAGTATCAACAATTATTACGAAAAAAGACATAATTTTAAGAACTGTTCACTTTCTGGATGATATTTTCATAAATTCTTCTTTTGCATAAATTTTGATGTTTATTGTTAATCAAAATTCTCTGATTTGAAATTAGTGTCAGTTTGCTAAATAAAAATAGATTAAACCAGAACAATTTATAAGTGATTTATACTGACCGGCTGGACAGGGAGATGTCAGGTATTCTGAGGCGTTGACCAGACAGTAATATCCCTCGAGACACCCAGCACACTCTGCCAGTCCCGTACTCTTGGCATATGTCCCAGCCGCACAGGCTGTAGGTGTGGCTGAACCCTCTGGACAGTAATGACCCAGGGGACAGATTCCTCCCACCCCCGTGTAGAAAGCTTGGTCTGGACATGTACAATTGGCTGTGACGCTGTCGTTACTGGCACCAGGCTGGGGACGATCTACTCCTGAGGAGCAGTAATATCCTGAAGAGGAAGAAACAAAAGATTATGACAAATAATCCCATTGCTTTAATGTTCAGTTAAATTTTAGTAGATTGTAGACATAAGCTGAGTCGCCTTTAGCATACTGTCTTTTGGGACATAAATAATATTGTAGTTTGAAAATGCAGTTGCAAATCAACATAAAACAAACAATTTGAGAGAAAACATATGTGGTGCAATTTTATTGTGTTATTTCCTCTAAATTAATGATTTCTTCAGGTAAGTTGCCAAGCATCTATCAGGTATATAATGTATATATTATAGTACAATCTCACCGAAACATACTCCTGACGACTCACTCACCTGCAGAACAGTTAGCCGTTGGGACAGTCAGATGTTCACCCTGACAGTACATTCCAGCAGTACATGCCTTACACTGGTCAACCTGGTACAGTCCGGATTGGTCACTGTACGAGCCACTCGGACACGACATCCAGTTTATTCCAGTTCCTGAATACAGCAGTATTTTGAAATAATTATTTCAAGCATAGAAACTTTAATTAATATTGGTTACTGATCGCTTTTTACAGAACGTTTTAATTTGCATGAAATCCCTTTTCTAGGAATTATATAACACCAAATTTTGGTTTTGCAAGAAGTGACAAGTGATCTATGTTTGAAAAGATATAAAATTATATTTGAAATAGGAATTGACAAAATAAAATTGTAGGTAAATATCTTGATTATACTGTGAAACTTAGAATAATACTAAATAACTTTAATTTGAATGATTTCAAATGACACGTCACTTGCTATTCTAAAACCAGTCATTACAGTAATGTTATAGACATGCAGTTGTTGGAACAGGTTTATCTCTACAATAATCATGCTATTCTAACATATTACTTGGATTGCATTCATATTCACAATAAATGCAATGTAATAACAAAATATGTAAATGTTAAAAAAGTTATAGTTGACTCACCTGCTGGACATGTACAGTAGTAGCCATTAGTACATTTATATATTCATTGTGCCAAAGCAATGTAATACATATGTAAATGTTAAAAAGAAGTTAAAGTCTACCCACCTGCTGGACAGTAGTAGCCATTAGGACAATCTTGTGCGTTAAGTGTATCGTTATAGGGCTGGACAGGGAGACAGTAGAACCCAGCTGGACACACGTCACATGAGGACGCACCAGTATAGTTGGTGTAAAATCCATCCGGACACTCCTGTAATGAACATGTGTACACACAAACATAAAAACATGTCAGTATGTGTGTATTGAGGAAATACAGCTGGTTATTATTACCTTTCAATTTTAAAACTAACAAATCAAATTTTGATGAATCAAATTATTTTGCGATGCGGCTTTAACAGTACTTAATGATTCCTATTTTGAAAATTTAAATTGTCGCCTCCAAAACCATGTTCAGAAAAATAAACATTGAGAAAGTACTATTCCTGAGAAAAAACACCTATTTGGTATAATGTATTATCTTTGATATTACTATTGAGGTAGATGTACATTTCTTACCTGATATATTTTAGTGATATTTCAGTTATAATATTTTCAGGTAGATGTACATTTCTTACCTTGTATATCTTAGGTAGAGGTACATTTCTTATCTGGTATATTTTAAGCAGATGTAAATTTCTTACCTTGTATATTTCACTGCCGTTTGGACAGTGCATACCCATGGGACAGATGTAAGCCCCGGGGTTGGGGACGGCCATTCCCGTGGGGCAGTAGTATCCTCCCCAGCACTGTAAAGTCGTCTCTGTCATTCCTATTAAAACAAAACAATTGAATATGTGTAATCTAATATTCTACTTTTCAGCATATTGAAAATATCACAATTTTAATTTTTTCTTTCTCCCATCCTCAACACAATCTCACAATATTTCTTGATGCCAAAATATCTAAATTTATGGTGTAATGTTATGTTTATCTAATTTTAATTTCAGTTGAAAAAGTAACAATCCATTTAAAACATCTCATTGGCTAAATCAGTTCTTTAAAACCCTGATGCAACAAAATACAATAAAATTTATCTTACATCAGAATTGATGGTAAAATAATATCTATCTAGTATATTTAATTTCAGTTGAAGTAGTAACATTTCTTTTAAAATGTTTAGTTGTCTAAATCAGTTTTTAAACCCCTGATGCAAAATAAAATAAAAATTTATCTGACATCAAGACAATGTATGTCACACTACAAACTAACAAGAGGCCCATGGGCCTTAACAGTCATCTGACTATTGGCACAATACAACATAGTCATTTAAATATTTTAGACATTTTGACCCCTGTGATCTTGAATGAAGATTAAGGTCATTATTTTAAAACAAATATGGTAGCCCTTCATCCCAGCATGTCACAGGCCCAATATCAGGCCTTTTAGTTATTCACAAAAAGGTAATTTCAAGATTTTAGCCTATTTGACCCCATGTGACCTTGGATGAAGGTCAAGGTCATTCATTTGAACAAACTTGATAGCCCTTCATCCCAGCATGTCAGGGGCCCAATATCAGGTCTCTAGACCTCTTAGTTATTCACAAGATGTTGTTTAAAGGATTTTAGCCTATTTGACTCCTGTGACTTTAAATGAAGGTCAAGGTCATTCATTTGAACAAACTTGGTAGCATGCTACAGGCTCAAGATCAATACCCTGGGCCTTCTGGTTCTTGAGAAGAAGTCGTTTGAAGATTTTAGCCTTTTTGACCCCTGTGAAAAGGCTAAATATCAGTACCCTGGGCCTTTCGGTTATTGAGAAGAAGTTGTTTGAATGAAAAGTTTACGCACGGCGCACGACGGCGGACGGTGCATAATGACAATAGGTCATCCTGACCCTTCGGGTCAGATGACCTAGAAATGATGCTGATTAACTTAATATCCATCTGGTTTACCTGCAGTTGGACAGTAGAAACCATCAGTACAGTTGGTACACTCAGATTGAGCGGTCAAGCCGGTCACGTTTGAGAACGACCCAGCAGCACATGGTATGGGTTGGTCACTTCCAAGTGGGCAGTAGGATCCCTCTGGACACAGGATAAACTGGGCCACGTCCACTTTAGATGGACAGAAGTAACCTTGAAAAGGGAAGTCATTATATAAATTAACAAAATATTAAATAATTTATTAATAAGTGCTCTAGAAATCATTAAATATTATCTTTTTCTCATAAAAATATTTTAAATCATATGAATTTGTTGGAATTACATATTTTAGTGTATTTCATTACGAAATGAAAGATGACAAAATAAATAGGACCATTATGTTTGATAAAAAATAATATGACAATTTCCAGAAAAAAGAAAATTCACATATTTTCTTTTCTTTTCTTTAAAAAATGTCTAAAGGGAGCAAACAAAATCATACTCAAAATTACAAGATTATTAATAGTTTTTTAAAAAATCATGTGTCTTACAAAAGTAATCCAAACTTATTACTGATATTAGCTCGTCTTTAATGAGAAAGGGGAGGTAACTAATAGGGAAGGGGAGAAAATCATCAGTCACAAAATAAAAGGAAGTAATCTATGTTGTCACCTACCAGCTTGACAAGCAGGTCCAGTGGCTGTCATGTTGTAGTCTGGACAGTAAGTTCCACCCGTACAGTTGGTACACTCATCAATGGCCTGACGTCCAGTTGTGGGGTTAAAGGTTCCCAAGGAGCAGCAGACGGGACTAACAGTGCCCAAAGGACAGTAGAACCTGGGAGGACAGATGTCTGCATCAGCTCCTTGTGATGGAGTTGAACTGTTGGCTCCAGTTAAGCAGAAATAGCCAGCGGCACAATCTGCAACAGGAATCGTTAGTCCAACCTGGTCGCAATACATCCCACCGCTACAAGGGGTGCAGTCTGAAACAACAGTACGATGGGTAATGTTATTGAAAGTTCCAGCTGGGGAGGGGAACTCGGTGGACATTGTGGTATTCTCTGGGCAGTAAAATCCAGTAGGACAGTGGGAGCTGTTGAAAAGTACAAAGGGTCCATGGTAACTGTCGCAGAAATATCCAGCGGGACAAGCCTTGCACCACCAAGAGCCGATATCATCCTGGTAGGAGCCTGACGCACACCTGAGTGGTGTGATGCTACCCTCGGGGCAGTAGTGTCCCTGGTCACAGTTGTAGCTGGCAGGGGTCGGATTGTCCTGACCAGAGGGACAGTAATAGCCAGAGCTACATAGTCCATCAGGAATGCTGTTTCCACTTCCGCTGCAGTAACTTCCGGCAACACAAGTCACACAGTCTGTATTGACCTCATTTCCTGTGCTGTTCTGGTAAGTTCCGGCCTGACAAAGCAATGGTGCAGTACTTCCAGCAGGACAGTGGGCTCCCATAGGGCAAATATCACCTGGAACAAAGTGCACCATAATGTAACGGTCACTGTATAAGAGGCCTACAAGACCTGTACCTCTCATGTGTCAGCAGTTCATTTTACAGAATTGTGTTCATTTGTCACAATTATTGTTTTCCATGATTTGACTATAAAACCATGGCAAGTTTTTGTTCAAATAATGACACCAACATGAAAAGTAGACTATGGGTAAATGTTTCTATGATCCAAAATGCTATTTCAAAATCATACCCTAGTCAGCCTTACCTTGTATCACCAATGATAACTGTATAGCATTTTAAATCTGTAACGCCAAAATTTCACATTTTCGAGACATATTCGCAGAGTTTAAATTTCAGAGTTCATATAAAACAAAGTGTAATATGTCAATTGCATGATACTATTGTTATTATAATATCAATTTTTTAAATATTTCACTACAATAAAACACATGAAAATAATCCATCCACAAAATGTAACTGCTGTACAGTATCTAGATACAGATATCACCTACCTGTGACATTTCCATCACTTGGATTAGATACAACAGCCATCTGGATGCAGTAGTATCCAGGGTCACAGTGGCCAGAGGTCATGTTCAGGAGGTCAGTTCTACAGAATGACCCGGGGGTACAGGGAGTCGGGCTTGCTGACCCCTCAGGACAGAAGTAGCCGCGGAGCAGTTGTTTCCTCCAACACCTGAAGGCGTTGCCGTGGCAGATCCAGAGTCGCAGAAGTAGCCGGCCATGCACAGACCAGAGGGCAAGGTCAAACCAGCTTGTGCACAGTACTCTCCACCTACAAACGGTCAAGGTCATGATAAGGTCAACAGGGATTTTTTGCTCATAAAATGTTTCTTAGTAAACTTTACAAAAGGGGGTCATCAAATGTAGGTCTCCAACAACGACTATGAATGAGAAACGCTTCCAATTCATATAATTTTTACTTTAGAAAAAAAAAATTAATGAATTTTTTACCTGCAAGACAGATTGTACAAGTGTCCATTCCTGTGGCATCTGCATACGTGCCGTTAGCACAAAGTATCGGGTATACACTGGCTGTGCCCCCGGGGCAGCAATTCCCTAGGGGACAGATCCCTCCATACCCAAGCTGTCGGTCGTCGTAACAGGAGATATTCCACACTGCTGACGACTGGTTGTTTCCGTCAGGGTATTGTCTATCAATGCCGTACACACACCAATGTCCTGGGGCACAGTCACCTTGAAAACAAAATCTTCGTTTTAAATCAGGTTTCATACAATTCCACTAGTGATATATTTTGTACAGCAATCTTTTTCACTAAAAAAAAATCAAATCTCCTGAAGAACAGCGGCAGCTGGGAAAACAATAGAGATCGATCGCAGATTTGTTTTAGTTTTGTTTTTTCTATTTAAATTCCATCACAAGGATCGATATTCAACAGTTATTTATTATATATATGTATATTTTTATATTAATTATTGATTTTAATTTTGTAGTCTATCTTGACCTACTTGTGTATTTAGTTGACAATTTTTTACATCTTTTTATATTTTATTTTTATATCAATTTTGTTATCTATCTTGACGTACCTGTGGCAGCTGTTAGATGTTCCCTGTCGCAGTATTTACCGACAGGGCACGGCTTACATTGACTCTCATCACTGAGTCCCTCTATATCACTGTATGTTCCTCTAGGACAAGATTTCCAGTCGATACCAGTCCCCGCGGGGCAGTAGTACCCAGCCGGACAGATGGTACTCAGACCGGTCAGGTCACAGTAGAAGCCAGCGGGACAGGCATTACACTGGACAGCATGTGTATGGTTCACCTGACAGTCAAATAAAATATTGATTAGAAAAAAAATATATCGATTTGTAAAATAAAATATTTTTGAATAAAAAAATATATTAATTTGTAAAACAAGAGGCCCATGGGCCTTAGCGGTCACCCGAGTTCAGATACAGAATGAAACAAAGACATGCATATAAACACTATACATGTATATATTTGCCCATCAGGCCCTTGAAGTCAGTCAGTGATTTTATAAATTAGACTTTTTAATCTATGAAGATTATTTGGTTCCATCAAATCTGAGAATTCCGAAGAAAGATTTTTGAAATGTTATCCATTTTGACCCCTTTTGGCCCCACCCCTCTGGCCCCTGGGGGTCGGCCAGGACCGATATGGATATGATGTTAAAATGCTATCTCAGGCTAATAATTCTAACCCAGATTGACTAATTTCCTATGAAAACTAAGCAAATAATGTTCCTAAATGTGTTTTTCCTATATAAACTATAGTAAATGTGACCCCCTCCCCAGGGGAAAATCTGAGATCCCAGGGCCATGAAATTCACAAATTTTTGTAAAGGGCCTTCAGACCTTCCAATCTATCAAGAGTATCTGATTCCATCAAATCTGTGAATTCAAAAAGAAGATTTTTGAAATAACCATTTTGACCCCTTTTGGCTCCGCCCCTCTGGTCCCTGGGGGTCGGCCATGACCAATATGGATATGATGTTAAAATGCTATTTCAGATTAATAATTCTAACCCAGTTTGACTAATTTCCTATGAAAACTAGGCAGGAAAATATTCATAAATGTGTTTTTCCTATATAAACTAAAGTAAACTTGACCCCCTCCCCAGGGGAAACCTGAGAAGCAAGGGTCATATAATTCACAATTTTCATAAAACACCTTAAGACCTGTCCATCTATGACGAGTATTTGATTCTACCATTTCCAGTATTTAAGAAGAAGATTTTAAAGTTTTAGCCTATTTGCCCCTTTTGGCCCCGCCCCCTGCCCCGAGGGGGTTGACCAGGACCAATATAGATATAATATTAAAATTTTAACTCAGGCTAATAATTCTAAACAAGTTTGACTCCTTTCCTATGAAAATTGAGCAAAAAATGCTCATACAGTAAATGTGTTTTCCCTATATAAACTATAGTAAACTTGACCCCCTCCCCAGGGGGAAACGCGAGACCCCAGGGTCATATAATTCACAATTTTTGTAGAGGATCTCAAGACCTTTCCATCTATGAAGAGTATGTGATCGATATTCTACCATTTCCAGAATTTCAGAAGAAGATTTTTGAAGTTGTAGCCTATTTGACCCCTTTTGACCCCGCCCCTAAGGCCCCTTGGGGTCAGTCATGGAAAATTGGTTAATAGGATTCAATGGCCATCTCATACTGATAATTCTGACAATATTTGACTCTTTTCCTATTACAAATGATCAAATAATACTCAAAAATGTGTTTTCCCTATATAAACTATAGTAAACTTAACCCCCTCCCCAGGGGGAAACCTGAGACCCCAGGGTCATATAATTCACAATTTTTGTAAAGGACCTTAGGACCTTTCTATCTATGAAGAGTATTTAATTCCATCACATCTGTGAGTGGAGAAGAAGATTTTTGAAATCTTAGTCAATTTTATCCCTATTGGCCCCTCCCATAGCTCCCTGGGGGGTGGGGACCATATAATTCACAATTGTGATTGGCCTTATGCCTTAGAAGGTTTGTGCAAAATTTCATTGAAATTGCTTCAGCAGTTTTGGAGAAGAAGTCGAAAATGTAAATTGTTTACAGAGATACGACGGACGATAAATATTGCTCATGCTACATGTATATCGGCAGTGAACATCTTTAATGAAATATTCAGTTGATCAATTGTAACTGCATGCAGTTGAATTTTACAATTTCAATATAACGTTCATGAGAGTTTTACAGTAAATGTACCTGAATGGAATTGTAGTTGGCAGTCATGGTCATTATCCGGAATCAATAATCAACATTTTAAAATACCCCCTGCACCCCAGCCTCAGCATGATACAATAAAATTTGAAATACAAACAAAACAGAGTATTAAATATTCCACTGTCAAGAACTAATAGCTATAAGAAAAGGTTTTTTTCCGTCAACCATGGATATGTGGAACTCACTTGACAGTTCCATTAGTGACTCTATTTCAATTTCTTCTTTTAAATGAAATTTCTACAATTTATTAGGTTATGTAAATCTACAATGCCTGCTGTGTACGCGGCATCCATAATGTACCTGATCAATTAAATACATTTATTTTTTATTATGTAAACTTATATATTAAATCCTCAAAACGTTTTTTTATATACAAATAATTTTAATTATATGCAATACTAAACAGTAGTAATTCAGTTACATACACTTACTCTGATATTACAGCAATTAAGTCATTACTATGGTATAATACATTTATATAACATTCTAGTATGAATGCAAGAATGAATGGGTGTGAGTGAGTAGTTCTATAAAAAAAAATATTGAAATGTATATTTCTTCATTTAAGGCTTGTTGGAAATGTGTTTTGCATTCACTTTATTAATTATCAACTTCAATTTGCTTTCTAAGAAATTTTTTGAGTAGAAATTATCCTTTTAATTATAACGTATAGTCATTTAATCACACGATGAACATAAATCCCTTACTCCTTAATTCGATACCAGACACATATGGCTACCCATGCAATAAAGCCTCATGATGTCACAGCGTCAACAAAATCACTATTGTCTAGGTAGAATTTTTTTCAGAAACAAGGCTGAATTTACTTCAAAGGATTCTAACAACGGGATTTGCGTTGAAAATATCACGCATTTCCATGTATGAAAAATTGACTTACAGTTGCGTTTTTTTTTTAAATTTATTTCAAATTGGGGGAAAAAAGTAGTAGTAAAATTGCAATAAAACGTCGAGGCATGAGGGAAAAATAGTCTTTCATACATGGATATAAAAGAGTCTTATACTATATACCATAAATTTGCTCAATACAGCCCTTTGAAATTTCCGATTGAAAAATCTAGCTGCCATATTATGTCTGTAATACATTTGTTTTCTTGACGTTGATTGCTGGAAAATTAATTGACCAATTAACGCCGGGAGAAAAATAGTGAAAAATGTCTATAGAGCCAAACGCCTGTGATATAAATAAACACCTAACGTCATGTTACCCAAATTGGCACGCTACCCAAAATGGCACACTTTTTTATAACAATACTCCCGTTTTAATTCATTTCGGAAATTTTCTTTTAGTTGTTGCTATACCGGTAATTATACCCTGATCATCATGAAATATTTTAATGGTGATATTTCTGCATTAAGCTAGGAGGAATTTTTTACAGCCATAAAATTGAGAAAATACCTGAAATCAAGTGTTACAGTAAATATTGCCCCGTGCAATGACTCTAGTTTTTCCTCTTTTCGCTCAAAAGTCTGCTTTAAAAAGTGGGGAAGTGGTATAAACTATGTCTAGAATACAATCAATTTAGTTGTCAGTTATTTGGTAGTTTCGTAGTTCAGAGATGTGTTATCCTCCATAAATGTTGATTTTCTATTTCATTTTTAAATTTTCATCTGCGATAATGTGCGCATGCGAAATGAAACAAAGGTGCGCTCGAATAGCACTTATAAATCCAAAAGTTACTTCCCTTATACCATTCATATGTTTATTAAACAATACAAAGCTTTAAAAGGAAAAATATATTCATGAATTCGTCGTAAGAAAGGTAAGTGATAACAATAAAGATGAAATTTTACCTGCGTAATGACTACATTAATTTTGACGTAAATCATTCTAAAAATAAATATGGAGAAAAGTGTTCAATGGCATTATAATTGTTAACTTTTGTATTGTAGTTTCAAAATAAAACAGATTTGAAATATCCTGATATTTTTGTTTGTTCACTGTTTTACTTGGGTGTGCCAATCTGGGTACCTGTACCCGGTTGATATCAGGTGCGTTCCGGACCTGTATCCAAGGATGCGCTATTTAAGGAAACACATGCAAGAATGATCAACAGATAGATGATAGGCTTTATTTGTAAGATTGATACAAAAATTGGAATTCTATTGCAATCTGACAAATAGATGCTTAAAAATAAGAAAAATGTTTGCTAATCTGGGTTACATGACATTACACCATATGGGGGCCATTAGCTGTGGGCAAAAACTGTTCATATTTCTTTATCAAATTGTGCGCATTCTGCACCCCTGTTCTGTCATTCAAAAAAGTGGTTGAATTGGCCCAATCTCTCCCAGTGTGCATTGCGGGGAATTGCAAAAACACTAAACTGGTTCCCGTAGAGAGCTACGGTAAGGGAACCAGTCTACAAAAACACAGGGGCAGATAACTCTATCTGAGCATCCGGTGTTTCCGGCTATTACTTTAACTATGAATAAAGAAAGATAACTCTTACCGACAATTTCCATTACATAATGAAATCAGCGTGCCAGGCTGGCTTACGCTTTGCCCTTCCAGATCGCCTCACAGCCTGTAAAGGCTCAATCTGAATAGCTGGAGGTAATCCTTGCAAGCGCAAGGAGCGTCGAGGAGGGACGTTCATCTGCATATTAATATATTAATAGTACAGTCGTCAAGTTGCAAACCAGAAAGTTAATGGAGCGAAGGATTATTACTGTATCATCGTATTATGAAATGTTACATACTTATAGATAGAAGATATAATCATGACACAATATTGCAAAATATTATTGTAAAATATGTTTTTTATAATTATGATTACAGTAAGTGGAAGAACCACATGTAATAAACCAGGTAGTAATTTGTCTAGGGACCGACTAACCTTGACTAATTAAGGACTAAACTAAGTTATCTATTCTCAGCTAATTAAATCTACACATATAAAGGTACAAAGTTCAACACAACCTACAAAATTAACGTAAATACCGGGCGGGAAGGGACGGAAGAATTTCACTGCGAACAAGCGCGATCTGTTCTGCACGGCCAAAAAATTTTAAAGTGACGCTTTGCTTTGAATTTTTTATATACATATCAGAGGTTGGAGCAAGTTTTAAAATGATTGGATGCTACCTACATGTACCCTATCGTAGAGTTGTTGTGTCCCAGGGGAAATCACAACATGCTCTCCATTTGTTTACATATCTACTATGCATGGAAAAGTCCGAGAGACTCGAACGACAGTGAACCATGTTAACGAGACCTTGCGAGACTTGGTAAAACATTGTTAATAAACACTAAAGTCGTTAAAAGGAAATATCTAGAAAGTGTGTACATGTAAAGCAAATTCCTAAACTTTAATCTAAATTTAAAAGGGGGCATGTACTACGAAAAGATAATAGAATGAGGAGTCGTGGCAAACCGGAAGTTACACTACACAGACGTAAATATACACAGACGCGACACACGTGTGTGAGTACAGTACACTGCCGAAGAGCAAGTGTGGTGTGTAGCGAGACAGGTATTGCATGTAATATTGTATACATATTACAAATGATTCTTCCGCCTACAAATAATGAAATATTATCTAGATAATACATACATTAATAGGTATATATGGGGTGTAATAATTAACCGGGGCCATTCCTTGGATGCGCAGAGATCTTCTGAGCGGAACGGCCGCCGGTGCTGCTGCCGGTGCTGCTGCCGGTGCTGCTGCCGGTGCTGCTGCTGGTGCTGGTGCTGGTGGTGTGTGGTCTGGGCCGTCAAATGCAGGTGCTTGGAAATCTTGCCTTTTGTGAGAGTATACAAACTGCAAGAACACGTGCAACAATTCAGTAACCAACAAGAGGCTCATGGGCCTTAACGGTCATCTGACTCATGGCACAAAACAATAGTCAAAGTATAAAGTAGTGGTAAACAATTAATATAAGCAATACAAGGAACACCTTAATTTAATATGTAAGTTTCTGAAATAGGTAAAGGTCATTTGTTGAACAAATTTGGTAGCCCTTCATCCTAGTATGCTGTAGGCCAAATATCAAGTCTCTAGGCCTCTGAGTTATTCACAAGAAACTGTTTTAGCTTCCATTTTGAACTCCGCCGTTATATCCCCATGGGTCTCACCTCAGTCCTTTATAAAATATGATTGTCCTCACATAATGCTGTTTCATGACAAATATGGTTGTAATCCACCCAAGGATTATAACAAGGATAATTAGGATTTTAAAGCAAACTTTCATCAAAGTTTTCCCTTCTGAGCCCCACCCCTTTGTCCCTTAGAGTCAAATCTGGCTCATTTATATAGAACATGATTGTCTTACCCATTGATGTTTCACACCAATTATGGTTGTTATTCACTCAAGTGTCATGGAGAAGTATGATTTTAAAGCCAAATTTCAGTCAAATTACCCCTTCTGAGTCCCGCCCCTCTGTCCCCAGAGGTTGGACCTAACTCGTTTATATAAAATATGATTTTCCTTCCCCAATGATGTTTTACACCAAATATGGATGTAATCCACTCAAGGGTTCTGGAGGAGTAGGATTTTAAAGCCAAATTTCATCATAATTCCCCCCTTCTGAGCCCCACGCCTCAGTCTCCAGGGGTCGAACCTAACTCATTTATATAAAATATGATTGTCCTTCCCTAATTTTAACTAAAAATAAAATTTGACCAAAATTCTCATAAAATTCCTATCTTGATTATCTCCCCTGTCAGAAACAGACTTAAAAGAATTATGTACAAAATTATTTAAAAATTATACATATATTACCCTACCCACACAGTAAACATTCAAAACTGATGCGCCATTATACCCAATTAGCAGGCTCCGAAACATAAACCTCTCTATGAAATCATGTGCCCACAAGGGGTTTTCCTGAAATCTATTATTGGTTTGATTCTGCGGTGCCTATAGTGGCCCTAATACACCGCCGATATTGAACTTTATCTGATATGTTTCTGTGTTTTCAGTGTTCAGTTTTCATTCCGCTTTTAGTGTGTACTTTCATTCCGCATTCCACATTATAGAAGGCTCCGTGTTCCGCCAATATAAACAAAAAAATGTCTCTAATGTGTACAGTATACTACTACAGATATAATTATTCCACCTTTAAATAGAACAAGACTTTATTAAAAATGCCCCATTGATTTCTGGAAAATCCTACTTCAGAATAGCTTTACCACGAATGCTTGTTCTACACGTAATCTCAACAGATGCAAACGCTATGTGATCATGATTTATCAGGAAGAGGGCATCGGAATCAGGGCATATTCAAGTCTATTTCCATATTTCGTTGTAATATTAGTTCAACAGGCAATGGTTGTAACACACGGATCAAGCTTCTGATTCAAGCGTTCTTGCTACATGACTATCCTGCATTAAAGGGACAATTCATTCTACGAGAACATTAAAATTTGTATATATATCGGAAAACCCCCAGTTCTTATGGAAATTAGATCAGTCGGTTTTACTGTGATATGTCAGAAAATCCCATGGTGGTGAAATGCGTGTGAAATGTTCAAACTCACTCGCTGTCCGCCATTACACATTGTGGTCGAATATCTTGTATGCCGAACCCAGTCCCATGCTCGTAGAGTAATGCTACCTTTGTCTAGAACAGCTCAAATCGCTCTGACAGAAGTGTGTTTACCTTATTAGGTGAATTGTCTTGCCTAAAAAATTATTATATCACCTCCACAGTGGTTATGTAGTTCATTTGTTTAACGTGCGTGACTTTGGCTCGGATATTGGTACAGCGTACATATTGTACCTGCTTAATCGTATTGATCAACGATTTGTAATTACAACGGTATCAATTAAAATACTAAACAATGACGTGGAATTTGTCAATATCTTATGTTATATGTTTCATAAGAAATGTAGAACAATACATTTATGCCATATTTTGCTTCTTGGTTATGTAAAAGAATTAGCCTGAGTGAATTGTCCCTTTAATATGTAAGAGAGCATGATTTGCTAATGAAACTAACTGCTACACATCAAACGACATAGCAATAAAATGTACAAAACTGGTGTCTCAGAAGTCAATCTGGTTAAAAGATAGATCCTTATGATCACTGGGTTGGAGTCTATTTCATGGTAAGGAATAATGTGATCTAGATTTGGTCAGTAAAATTTAACCCCAGGGGTAAAGTCTTACCAAGGCGATTCCCAAGCACACAGAACTGCAAATGACGGTAATGGACCTAATGAAAAAATCCACCTGCAAACACAAGAGCGACAAAAGTTCAGTTAATAAATATATTATACCGTTGGTGTGTAATTGCCGGAGGTAAAATCTTATGCAGCATATTAAGGTAGACCGTCCCTTCTAGTTTCCTCTCAGGAATTTCGTTCATTTTTTGATATTTTGATTTTAGGTATAATAATAATTCCTCCTTGTAACGTCACTTAACATATAAAGAATATGTTCGTAACATCTTCATACATTCAGTAGGTGATATATAATTTATAACTATATCAAATAAGCTTGGTTTTCCACAATTAAACAAAATACCATTATTTTAAAAGTAATCCGGACCCAATATTAGTGAAAATTGCATCAAAATAGTCAAGTTTTCTTTTTTTTTCTGAAAAAATGATCTCAAGAAAAATTGATTTTTTAGAATTTCCATGAAGATTGACCTATTTGCAATATGAAAAGCTAATAAAAACTATACCTCACCACATTATTTTTCAAAATATGACCGATTTGCTTTCTAATACCCCTTAAATTTTGGCCTGAAAATGTTAAAAATAGGCGAATCTGTAGCACTTTTCAACGTTTTATCTTATTCATTTACCTTTTTTCTATATTTATTATAACATTGGAGCATACAAGATAACATAATAATTACATATCTTCATGATTTTATTTATCTATTATATAAAATATAACAAACTAGTTTGCAAGCTATACATGTAGGCCTGACCTCAAACTTTCAAAAAGAGTCTAATTCAGCAGGAAATATATTTAAGCTTTTTCTGAGACATATATCTTACTCTGTGTGATACTGTATTAAAATGGATTATTTTCCGAAATAGCATCTTTCAAATCACAAGTAAAGATTTTAACAAAAAATAAAATGAAAATATGTTCCAGCAATTTTAATTCCGTATATTGTTTGTTCGTTTCTGGACGGAAAATTAGCATTCTGGTATGTTACGATCTGTAGTACCATCAAAGCTCAAAACTAAAATGTTTGCATTCAAAACACCGCTAACTTCCTTCAGCATCCAAAATCCAAAAAAATCATTGTTTATCATAGTTTGAGACCGGACATTTCGACTGTCGATCGTGACAAACCTCGGATGAGTCGAATACCCCGTATTCCTCGAACTATTGACCTGGTCCCCTGCTGTTCGAGTTATAGGGGTTTTACTGTATATATTTTTTAATTCCTAGCCACCCACCTTCCCACTGATGGGTCTCAAATGAATGGCCTTAAACCTTTTTGGTACCCCTTCATCGCATGGGTACCCCTTTATCGCTCCCCTTTATCATACCCCTCCGGAATACATCGGATGGAGTTGAACGAAATCCTCAGAAATCTAGATGAGTTAGATAAATTGATCGATAACTGGGACAGAGAGACTGATGGAGTCCATGTAGTAAGACTGACAATGATTCAGCCTAAATAATATGCACCCAAAAAGACTGTTTGTTATTATAGTTTTGTTATGTTTATGTTATTTAACTTTAAAAAAAAAATACTCAAATGGTTTTGAGTTTCTGGTTAATTCCATTTGTCACTTAGGAAACACAGAAGGTTTTGAGTTTCTGGTAAATTCCATTCCATTTGTCACTTAGGAAACAAAGATTAGTAAGAACGTAAGTATATGACAAGAGGCCCATGGGCCTTAGCGGTCACCTGAGTTCGGGTACAGAATGAAACAAAGACACAAAAACACTATATATTGGCCCATCAGGCCCTTGAAACCAGTCTGGGTGATTTTATAACTGACATTTCAATTTGACCCCTACACAGGGGAACGTCTGAGATGCCAGGGCCATGAAATTCACAATTTTTGTACAGGGCCTTAAAAAGACCTTCTAATCTATAAAGAGTATTTGGTTCCATCAAATTTGTAAATTCAGAAGGAGACTTTTGAAATTTTAGCCATTTTGACCAATTTTGGCCCCATCCTCTGACCCCTGGGGGTCGGCCGGGACCAATATGGATATGATGTTAAAATACTATCTCAGGCTAATAATTCTAACAAAGTTTGACTCATTTCCTATTACAAATGACCAAATAATGCTCAAAAATGTCTTTTCCCTGTATAAACTATAGTAAACTTGACCCCCTCCCCAGGGGGGAACACGAGTCACCAGGGTCATATAATTCACAATTTTTGTAAAGGACCTCAAGACCTTTCAATCTATGAAGAGTATTTTATGAAGGTTTCTGCAAAATTTCAACTAATTTGGTTCAGTAGTTTTGGAGAAGAAGTCGAAAAAGTAAATTGTTTATCGCCATACGACGCACGACGCACGACGGACGGCGCACAACGACGGACAAAAGGCGATTAGAATAGGTCACCTGAGACTTCGTCTGAGGGGTCTCAGTCTGATAAAGGGTATAATATGAAAAACGGCATATCATATACTCTATATAAATAGTCGATGATATGACTTGTTGTACTGATACCAGATCAATAATATGACATTAAATTGTATCCCATGACCCTGTGTCTCAACAGATTGAAGTCACAGTAATCAATTTACACTAGTGCACACTGTGCTAAGTATTTACCAGGGTTACTGTACATTACAAGTATTTACCAGGGTTACTGTACATTACAAGTATTTACCAGGTTTACTGTACATTACAAGTATTTACCAGGTTACTGTACATTACAAGTATTTACCAGGGTTACTGTACATTACAAGTGTTTACCAGGGTTGCTGTACATTACAAGTATTTACCAGGGTTACTGTACATTACAAGTATTTACCAGGTTTACTGTACATTACAAGTATTTACCAGGGTTACTGTACATTACAAGTATTTACCATGGTTACTGTACATTACAAGTATTTACCAGAGTTACTGTACATTACAAGTGTTTATCAGGGTTGCTGTACATTACAAGTATTTACCAGGGTTACTGTACATTACAAGTATTTACCAGGGTTACTGTACATTACAAGTATTTACCAGGTTTACTGTACATTACAAGTATTTACCAGGGTTACTGTACATTACAAGTATTTACCAGTGTTACTGTACATTACAAGTATTTACCAGGGTTACTGTACATTACAAGTATTTACCAGGGTTGCTGTACATTACAAGTATTTACCAGGGTTACTGTACATTACAAGCATGTACCAGGGTTGCTGTACATTACAAGTATTTACCAGGGTTACTGTACATTACAAGCATGTACCAGGGTTACTGTACTTTAAAAGTATTTACCAGGGTTACTGTACATTACATGTACAAGTATTTACCAGGGTTACTGTACATTAAAAGTATTTACCAGGGTTACTGTACATTTCAAGTATTTACCAGGGTTACTTTACATTACAAGTATTTACCAGGTTTACTGCATGTACATTACAAGTATTTACCAGGGTTACTGTACATTACAAGTTTTTACCAGGGTTACTGTACATTACAAGTATTTACCAGGGTTGTTGTACATTACAAGTATTTACCAGGGTTACTGTACATTACAAGTATTTACCAGGGTTACTGTACATTACAAGTATTTACCAGGGTTACTGTACATTACAAGTATTTACCAGGGTTACTGTACATTACAAGTATTTACCAGGGTTACTGTACATTACACTAATCAGTGATCAAGTTAATCCTCGTATATTGATGCTTGTTTGCAAACAAGAGGCCCATGGGCCTCAACGGTCACCTGATATGTGATACAATTTAGTTATGTCATTTACTAGGCAATTGATTTCTTTTGTTCCTTTTGACAAAAATTAAGAACTTAAGAACAGTTTTTCATTTCAGTCAGCTAATAACATAGATTGCAGCAGAGGTCTTGCTCATGCATAATGTATGAGTAAATATAATCAAAATGCCATGATGATTTTCCAATCTCCGATAAAGGACATCGCACGCTGGAATATTAGGGTATATATACTGATTGGAATCGGTCATTATATTGAAGATTGATTTTTGGTTATCTAACACCAATCGATAATCAAGCATTGGTTAAAATATAAACATACCTGAGTTGGGGAAATGTACTCGTCCGCTCGCCTAGATGAATGAATTTGGCTGTTTGACAAGTGATTGTTGACAGCACACTTTTCCATCGGACACAGATTATCACCCATCCTCGATACTCCAGAAGTTCCGATCACATTCGATCTCTACACCCCTGGACTTGCATCTCATATTGAAATTGAAGGCAGCTCAGTGGAAAACATTTGACCAATCATGGCCAGCAAAGATTTCCTTTGAAGACTACAGAGAGAGAGCACGCCTAACATCAAAGCCACACAGTCAACCACAGTGTACCGTTATACAGCTCTTTTAATGTACATCAAAGGACAATTACCTGTTCTGTTCTGTTGCCTCCAGTTTTACTATGAGATAGTCCAGGGCTGTAGAGATTGTAAGTGATGGGAACCCCTGGGATATCGAGGATGACTATCACCTGGACCTTAAATATCTCGTCTATCACTCAATATGTAGGTGACAATCAACTGAATACAACTAAAACAATATATTTACAGTTTGCACTGACATGGACTCAATAACCATGCTTTCTAGTATTATCATTATCAGTGTAAAATGTTAGCACAACACGCGCGGCGATTCTATTGTTACATGAATAGTTGATGGCGTAGCAACGTGGGGTCAGCTGTTCATTTGAATTCATTGACGGTGAGGGGAGAGAAAAAAATATGGGTATTTTAATAAAAAACATGCAACTGCCGCGGGAAAAAATAATATTAATTTACTTGAAAAACTGTAAATATAAGGAATAGATGTTAATTTTGTTGAGGTTATGAGGGTATAATGATATTAATGGAGACTGTGTAAATTCTATGTACACGGCGAAGCCGGGTTACATAAAATCTACACGGTCTCCATTATCATTATACCCTCATAACCTCAACAAAATAAACATCTATTCCTTAAATATACCAGAGATTTAAATAGAAGGGATAAGAAAGTACCTCATAGCCTTACTTAACGACGCCCGCAGTGGAAGCTATCCCAGAGTGCATCGCGTGTCTAAATTACAGCCGAGTACACTCTAACGACGCCATATTGAAACTACACTTCGTCCGATGAAGCGATCTAGGCTATAATTCAGGAGATAAACAGAAAAAAAACCAAATAGCTTAAACTTTGCTCTTTATTGAAAATGTAATTCATTTGAATAATCCATCACATTTTCATAAATGTAGAGGTGTTACACTTAATAAACGTAATGTAAACTGTGAATGTCCTCATCCCGGCATGATTACTTCCTCGATCGGTACAATCGATCGCCCCGTGAAATATTAATATAATAAAACCCACGTACTCTGATTTCAATAATTGACCGATTTCCATTTAGTTTTCAAATATTTGTTGCTTGGTAAATTTTAAATGTTAATATATTAAATTGATCTAATTTGAACATATTGAACTTTTTGAATTTTCGGAGGTAAAACTGTACACAAATCATCGAAGCTACCCTAAATTTATAATGGCGACGATACTGTTCCGATAGGGTCGTGAAAGATAGCACAATTAAACCCACATACTCTGAATTCAATAACTGACTAATTTCCATTAAGTTTTCAAATATTTGTTGCTTGGTAAATTTTACATGATGAAATATTAAATTGATTGAATTTGAACATATTGAACCTTTTGAATTTTTGGTGGTAAAACTGTACACAAATCATCGAAGTTACCCTAAATTTATAATGGTGACGATACTGTACAGATAGGGTCGTGAAAGATGGCACAATTTAAACCATGTACTCTGATTTCAATAATTGACTGATTTCCATTTAGTTTTCAAATATTAATTTTCTATTGATTGAGTTTGTACATATGGAAACTTTTAAAGCTCAAGTACAAGTGTTAACAAATTATCGAAGGTACCCAATATATCATGGTGAAGACATACAGTGCCGATCGAGCTGTGATAGATAGCATAATTTGATATCTAATTAACAGAAAGTGATTTGCTACTGCTATAATCACAGGTGTCATATATACTGTCATCAGGTGAACCATCGGCCAGAACACCTGGCCACCGCCCCAGGTCATCGCCTCACTTAACTCATTGGGGGTCTATTTACCTGTGTTTGAGTCTCGAAGGCTATACAGTAAGTTTTAAATTAGATAATATTTTTCTAATCTAAATTTTCCCAAACAGCTTTATTTATAATGCATAGAACCATATTGAAATAAAGGTCAATTCTAAGTGAAATGTAAATATTACGCTTTACCAGAGATTTGAATATAATTTATTTAAATATCTTGCTTTACCAAGCAATTTTTTTACTAAAGCCGAATTGAATTTTCATTCTAACGAACCAAGAAAAGCTTTTATAATTTGTCATTAAGCACCAAAATTTACCAACATTTTGATCATTACTTACAGAATTTTCAATGCATAGGTTTTAATTTTACAATTTTTCATAAAAAAACAACACAGAAATATATATACATGCATGAGATGAGCGTCTCTAATATAACAGTAAAAAAGCTATGAGATACATTTCGATGTTTATTGGTTTGTATCATGGGCTAACACTATGATAACTCGCCTCCAGCTACACTGTATTAGTGCGCAGACACACGGCTTGGTCTCGCGGTAACCGTTCATCCGTTTACGATAACAATAGGTGGGTACGTGATATCGCGAGAACAGCCCTAGTTACTTATCCCAATTATATTTAAATCTCTGAATATACTATATACATATGGTCACATATACATAAGTATCTGGAAAATGTTTGAGGGCAAATGAAAATGCCATCCAGACATGTAGATTTTACAGGAGTACTTGTCAAACGGACGAGTGCATTTCACGGTTGTGTCAGTGTTATAGACTGTACCTGTTGTGACGGGTTGGGCTGGTTTCCTGGCATATGCATGAAGACACCTGGACAAGAGAACAAATATAACACATATTAAGTAATTGAATCTGTCCTTACCTATGAGGGTGTGACAGCAAAATCAAAACCACAGGATAATCATTAAATCGCCTGAAGGTTACTATTGCATTGTCTCTCCCTCATAGGCAGTGAATACATGTAATTCTTTTTCTCACAAATGAATAAGAAAAATAATAAAATGGCCATAAAAAGTATTTGTACACCACGGGTATAACACATGAATTTATGAGACTATGAGGTCTGGTTTAGAGGAGCAGGACACTGATGTCGTGTGCTTAAATGGTTCTGTTCAGATACTGGAATAAAAAAAACAAACAAAAGCTTGGCTTCTGACATGCTCGATTATGTGTAATAGGTATCTATATCAATATAATCTGAGATAATTTTTTCTTGCAATTTCTTTCACTCATTTACTCCATCAGACTCATTTTAACTCAAATTCAAAGGCTAGCTAGAAGAGTTGGATCATGATGAATATCCACTGGTCAATGATGAATATCAACTGGTCAATGATGAATATCCACTGGTCAATGATGAATATCAACTGGTCAATGATGAATATACGGCCACTGGTCAATGGTGAATATCCACTGGTCAATGATGAATATCCACTGGTCAATGATGAATATCCACTGGTCAATGATGAATATCCACTGGTCAATGATGAATATCCACTGGTCAATGATGAATATCCACTGGTCAATGATGAATATCCACTGGTCAATGATGAATATCCACTGGTCAATGATGAATATCCACTGGTCAATGATGAATATCCACTGGTCAATGATGAATATCCACTGGTCAATGATGAATATCCACTGGTCAATGATGAATATCCACTGGTCAATGATGAATATCCACTGGTCAATGATGAATATCCACTGGTCAATGATGAATATCCACTGGTCAATGATGAATATCCACTCGTCAATGATGAATATCCACTCGTCAATGATGAATATACGGCCACTGGTCAATGATGAATATCCACTGGTCAATGATGAATATCCGGCCACTGGTCAATAATGAATATACGGCCACTGGTCAATGGTGAATATCCACTGGTCAATGATGAATATCCACTGGTCAATGATGAATATCCACTGGTCAATGATGAATATCCACTGGTCAATGATGAATATCCACTGGTCAATGATGAATATCCACTGGTCAATGATGAATATCCACTGGTCAATGATGAATATCCACTCGTCAATGATGAATATCCACTCGTCAATGATGAATATACGGCCACTGGTCAATGATGAATATCCACTGGTCAATGATGAATATCCGGCCACTGGTCAATAATGAATATACGGCCACTGGTCAATGATGAATATCCACTGGTTAATGATGAATATCCACTGGTCAATGATGAATATCCACTGGTCAATGATGAATATACGGCCACTGGTCAATGATGAATATCCACTGGTTAATGATGAATATCCACTGGTTAATGATGAATATCCACTGGTCAATTATCATAAGGAATATTTTACCCTTATGAAACTAAAGATTATTTGTAAACACATTGAACTTTCAAAAGTATAATTTTATAGCTAAAGTCATATTGTATATATATATTTTATCAGTGTTTGTAACACATTTCATTTAGTATTGATATGAGAAAAATGTGTCGGCATATCAATTAGTCTGCAATATATTTGAAGTCAATAAATCGTTCTGACCGACGCGTATGAATTCAAAAGGGAGATTAACTTCCGGATGTTTCGGTCATCTTGAAATTGTTAATCAAAGGAAATCACACGTAATAGGTAGATTACTTAAGTGATAGCGGAAGCTATCTTATTGTCATAGAATATGTTTTTTTTACCCTTTGGCACCGTACGGCGGTCACCATTGTATTCGAGTCGGCTGTCAAAATTTTAGCTGAAAAAGCCGGTTTGCGTGTAGCCATCCACTGCCTATATAAGTCGAAAGGGTTAACTGGTCATTACCAATAAACCTCTGAACCTTATTGATGGCTTGACTATTATTTCAGGTAAGAAATTCTATGTTATTGTATACATTTGTTTGTAACCAATTTTTACTTTTTGATTACTTATTAACTGTATATCTTCTAATCGTTAATTGTTCATTGATTTAATTATTATTTTTGTACTTGATAACACAATGCGATTAATCAGGTATTATGATTGTAAAATGTATTTCAAACTCAAAAGTAAATAATTGGAATTTATGTTAATTAATTTTATTATCGTCCAAAGTTACTTATATGTTAGAAATCTATCTTAATTATGGAAGTCGATAATATAATTGTAATTAACCATCTTTGATAAGGTCCCACAAAGCGGAGACCTCCATATTGTATCTAAACCTATTGAGCTAAGTCTCTTTACATTACGCTGTGTAACGTTAACTTTACAGGTTACTTGTAATGGTTTATCTCTGTAAATACAATCATTTTAATTATAATAATATCGGCATATGTTGATTATTGTAAGAATATAGATCATTAGGATTTAAATAATAAATCTTATTGAACAGACATGATTATTTTGAGACAACAGCGTGAACTATTTGCCTTTAATACTTGTTGTAAATATGAAATTATTACATGTTGTAGTCATGGAATTGTTAGCCATAACTAGGTTATTGTCTTTAGAATTACCATATTTACTCATAAATCTTTCTGTATTTTATTATAATTAAGAGCATCAGTGATGTTGTCATCTTCGGAAGTAATGTCATTACATGCTCATTGCTATTGCTTTGATTATTTCATGTCATCTTCGGAAGTAATGTCATTACATGCTCATTGCTATTGCTTTGATTATTTCATATTAAGAAATTATCTTGTTTTGCTAAAATCTGTAGTTGGTCAATTTATTGAATTACTTATAATTAAGATTTTAATATTGTTAATTTTCCCGTCGGCTCCTTTCACGCAAAGCGTATATTATGTACTCTACCATAAAATAATTATTTCCCCCCATTTTATGAGTATTTCCCCAGAACAAAAGAATTGTTTATTCAATATTGTAATCAGTTTATATTACTTAGAAAATAATTTGTATTGAACTACTACAATGTTAATTATGATTTATTAAATTCGATTGTATGTTTTGAATTATGAAACATCATGACCAATAAACCTCTGAACCTTATTGATGGCTTGACTATTATTTCAGAACCAACTACAGATATACAGACCATCTACAACCGAACAACAAATCACACAAAAACTACATAAAACAATGATGAATATCCACTGGTCAATGATGAATATCCACAGGTCAATGATGAATATCCACTGGTCAATGATGAATATCCACTGGTTAATGATGAATATCCGGCCACTGGTCAATGATGAATATCCACTGGTCAATGATGAATATCCACTGGTAAAGGATGAATATCCGGCCACTTGTCAAGGATGAATATCCAGCCACTGGTCAATGATGAATATCCACTGGTCAATGAATTAAGGTCAGCTACCCCACTACCATTAACTTCACTAACCTGTATTATCCTGCGCTGGATTTGGGCAAACAGATCTTTCTGCAACAAAGAAATGATGATATTCATTAACTCATAATACAAAACAAGAAAACGACTCTTAGTAGATAGTCCAACATATTAACAAAAGCTCTCCACCACAGGTCGCGAGTTGGAATTCCGTGTGGGGCAGTTGTCGGGTACAGACTGTATTGACTGTTTTTTGACTGTTTTTTTTCTTTCTCTGTGAACTCCACTATTTCTCCACCTCTTAAATGACCCTCAATAAACCAAACAAAACCTTTTTCTGTACACAGTGTGTAGACCAATTCAACGAGGTGATCCCTTAACCAAGTGTCAAGTTCAAACAGAAAAATTCTTTGATGTAGTTCAAAGATTGAGATGTAAGTCAATGATAAAGACACATTGTTACCTATGTGAACCTGTGCTCCACTTATATACAACCATCAGTTTTGCTTTAACACATAGCATCAGCTATATTTTTAATTTACCTTCTAGCTTTCCAGCAGCAGGTCCTGATGTCCAATTGGTATACCGGTATGTACCGGGAGACTGCCAATGATTAAGGATAGTTATATATTAATTATTTCAAGTATGTCTCACTTATAAATTCTTGATTATTTATATATATAAAATCATCTTCAAACTGGTTTATGATTGATTGACTAAATGTTCAGAATCACTTATTTTGCTACCCTTAACATATCAGGATGGAACTTAATTGTTGCACTTAAAATTTCTACACATAGAATGACAAGCAAATTCGTGGAATTTCCATCCCCCGCTTTCAGGACATATTGTAGGTAAACATATTGAGGTTATAGGTTTAACCTTGGTTGAAACATGAAAAAATAAACTGAAGTCTTTTTCGGAAGTAAGACATTTAACTTTGTCACCAAGTTTGAAGAAAATCAGATAATATCTATTACATTTATTGTACGGAAGTGGCAGAAAATGACCTTTTTATTAAATCAAAGGGCCATAACCTTGGTTGAAACATGAAAAAATAAACTAAGTCTTATTTGGAAGTAAGACATTTAACTTTGTTATCAAGTTTGAAGAAAATCGGTTAATATCTATTACAGTTATTGTACGGAAGTGGCAGAAAATGACTTTTTTTATTAAATCAAAGGGCCATAACTCTGCTAATTAAGATCTGGGAAAAGTGGCGATCCAACTTGGCTACGCCGGGCGACGACGGACAAAAGACTATCGCAATATGTCAAAATGACCTAAGGTCAGGTGACCTAAATACAACTTAAGTCTAGACTAGGAACAGACACATATATAACTTACATACCTCTTTATTCATAAACAGGCCGCTGAGTACCATAACTATGGTGACAAAGAGAGAGCACAGCATATTATCTGTAATATAACCATTATACAGTCAAAATTACCTTTGACTAAATGTTACAAAAATTGAATTTTCTAATATAACTCAATAAAGATACAATTTAGTGATTTTTTGTCTAAAGTTTGATCGTTATCAAGTATTGTTGCAAAATATTTACGTCAAATAATGCTGTAATTAAAGGTACTTTTTTAATTTAGGAGAGACATTATGCATACAAAATGTGTTTTACGATCATATTCGAGAACTTATAAGGCGTTATAGAATATACTAATATCCGTAACATTTGGCCCGAATATTCCAACCCCTCCTGTGTGGGTATATTTGTTTGTAAGTAGGCTGACCCTAGGACCCCAACTCCTCCTGTGTGGGGACATTTGTTTGCATGGGGGATGACCCTAGGTCCCAACACCTCCTGTGTAGGGAAATTTGTTTGTAAGGAGGCTGTCCCATGGGCCCAAATACCTCCTGTGTGGGGACATTTATTTGTAAAGCGGCTGACCCCAGGGCCCCAACACCTGTGTGTGGACATTTGTTTGTAAGGAGGCTGACCCTAGGGTCCCAACAGCTCCTGTGTTGGGACATTTGTTTTAGGTAGGTTGACCCTAGATCCCAACACCTTCTATGTGGGGACATTTGTTTGTAAGGAGGCTGACCCAAGGCACCAAAACCTCCAGTGTGCGGACATTTATTTGTAAGGAGGCTGACCCTAGGGCCCAAAACCCTCCTGTGCGGAGATTTGTTTGGAAGGCGGCTGACCCCAGGGCCCCAACACCTCCTGTGTTGGGACATTTGTTTGTAAGGAGGCTGACCCTTTGGCCCCAACACCTCTTGTGTGGGGACATTTGGTTTTAGGTAGGCTGATTCTAGGTCCCAACACCTCCTATGTGGAGATATTTGCTTCTGAGGAGGCTGACCCCAGGGCCCAAACACCTCCTGTGTGTGGACATTTGTTTGTAAGGAGGCTGACCCTAGGTCCCAACACCTCCTATGTGGGGACATTTATTTGTTAAGAGCCTGACCCCAGGGCCTCAACACCTCCTGTGTGGGGACATTTGTTTGTAAGGAGGCTGACCCCAGGGCCCCACCACCTCCTGTGTGTGGACAATTGTTTGTAAGGAGGCTGACCATAGGGTTCCAACACCTCCTGTGTGGGGACATTTGTTTTAGGTAGGTTGATCCTAGGTCCCAACACCTCCTATGTGGGGACATTTGTTTGTAAGGAGGCTGAACCCTGGGGCCCAAACCTCTTCTGTGTGGGGACATTTGTTTGCATGGAGAATGACTCTAGGTCCAAACACCTCCGTTGTAGGGACATTTGTTTGTAAGGAGGCTGATTACAGGGCCCCAAAACTTCGAGTACGGAGATATTTGCTTGGAAGAAGGCTGACCCTAGGCTCTAACCCCTCCTGTGTGAGGACATTTGTTTGTAAGAAGGCTGACCCTAGGTCCCAAAACCTCCTGAGTGGGGACATTTATTTGCATGAAGGATTACTCAAGGTCCCAACACCTCCTGTGTGTGGACATTTGTTTGTAAGAAGGCTGACCCTAGGGTCCCAACACCTCCAGTGGGGGGACATTTGTTTTAGGTAGGTTGACCATAGGTCTTAACACCTCCTATGTGGGGATATTTGTTTGTAAGGAGGCTGACCCAAGGCCCCAACATGTCCTGTGTTGGGACATTTGTTTGTAAGGAGGCTGACCCTAGGGCCTCAACCCCTCCTGTACAGAGATTTGTTTGGAAGGAGGCTGACCCCAGGGCACCGATACCTCCTATGTGGGGACATTTGTTTGTAGGGAGGCTGACCCGAGGTCACAACACCTCCTATGTGGAGATATTTGCTTCTAAGGAGGCTGACCGCAGGGCCCAAACACCTCCTATGTAAGGAATTTTGTTTGGAATGAGGCTGACACCGTGGCCCCTACATCCTCTGTGTGGGGACATTTGTTTGTAAGGAGGCTGACCCCAAGGCCCAAACACCTCCTGTGTGGGGACATAGGTTTGTAAGGAGACTGACCCCATGGCCCTAACACCTCCTGTGTGTGGACAATGTTTGTAAGGACGATGACCCTAGGTCCCAACACATCCATTGTGGGGACATTTGTTTGTAAGAAGGCTGACCCTAGGGTCGCTACACCTCATGTGTGGGGACATTTGTTTGTTAGGAGGCTGACCTAGGTCCCAACACCTCCTGTGTGTGGACATTTGTTTGTAAGGAGGATGACCCTAGGTCCCAACACTTCCTGCGTGTGGACATTTGTTTGTAAGAAGTCTGACCCCATGGCCCAAACACCTCCTGTGTGGGGACATTTGTTTGTAAGGAGGATGACCCTAAGTCCCAACACCTCCTGTGTGGGGACATTTGTTTGTAAGGAGGATGACTCTGGGGCTCCAATACCTCCTGTGTGGGGACATTTGTTTGTAAGGAATATGACCCTAGGTCCAAACACCTCCTATGTGTGAACATTTGTTTGTTAGGAGGCTGACCCTAGGTCCCAACCCCTCCTGTGTGGTGACATTTGTTTGTAAGAAGGCTGACCCTAGGTCCCAACACCTCCTGTGTGGTGACATTTGTTTGTAAGGAGGCTGACCCCATGGCCCAAACACCTTCTGTGTGGGGCCATTTGTTTGTAAGGAGGCTGACCCCATGGCCAAAACACCTCCTGTGTGTGGACATTTGTTTGTAAGGAGGATGACCCTAGGTCCCAACACCTCCTTTGTGGGGACATTTGTTTGTTAGGAGGATGACCCTAGGTCCCAACAACTCCTTTGTGGGGACATTTGTTTGTAAGAAGGCTGACCATAGGGCCCCAACCCCTCCTTTGCAGGGACATTTGTTTGTTAGTCCTGTAGGGGACATTTGCTTGGAAAGAGGCAGACCCTAGGGCCCCATCACATCCTGTGTTGGGACATTTGTTTGCAAGGAGGCTGACCCTAGCGCCCCAACACCTCCTGTGTTGGGACATTTGTGTGCAAGGAGGCTGACCCCATGACCCTAACACCTCCTGTGTGGGGACATTTGTTTGTAAGGAGGCTGACTCCATGGTCCAAACACCTCCTGTGTGGGGACATTTGTTTGTAAGGAGGATGACCCTAGGTCCCAACACCACCTGTGCAGGGATATTTGTTTGTAAGTCCTGCAGGGGACATTTGCCTGGAAGGAGGCTGACTCTAGGGCCCCATCACATCCTGTGTTGGGACATTTGTTTGCAAGGAGGCTGACCCCATGGCCCTAACACCTCCTGTGTGGGGACATTTGTTTGCAAGGAGGCTGACCCCATGGCCCAAACACCTCCTGTGTGGGGACATTTGTTTGTAAGGAGGATGACCCTAGGTCCCAACACCTCCTGTGCGGGGATATTTGTTTGTAAGTCCTGCAGGGGACATTTGCCTGGAAGGAGGCTGACCCTAGGGCCCCAGCACATCCTGTGTTGGGACATTTGTTTGTAAGGAGGCTGACCCCATGGCCCTAACACCTCCTGTGTGTGGACATTTGTTTGTAAGGAATATGACCCTAGGCACTACCACATCCTGTGTGGGGACATTTGTTTGTTAGGAGGCTGACCTAGGTCCCAACACCTCCTGTGTTGGGACATTTGTTTGTAAGGAGGCTGATCCTAGGTTCAAACACCTCATGTGTGGGGACATTTGTTTGTAAGGAGGATGACCCTAGGTCCCAACACATCCTTTGTGGGGACATTTGTTTGTAAAAAGGCTGACCCTAGGGTCGCTACACCTCCTGTGTGGGGACATTTGTTTGTTAGGAGGCTGACCTAGGTCCCAACACCTCCTGTGTGTGGACATTTGTTTGTAAGAAGGCTGACCCCATGGCCCAAACACGTCCTGTGTGTGGACATTTGTTTGTAAGGAGGATGACCCTAGGTCCCAACACTTCCTGTGTGTGGACATTTGTTTGTAAGAAGGCTGACCCCATGGCCCAAACACCTCCTGTGTGTGGACATTTGTTTGTAAGGAATATGACCCTAGGCACTACCACATCCTGTGTGGGGACATTTGTTTGTTAGGAGGCTGACCTAGGTCCCAACACCTCCTGTGTTGGAACATTTGTTTGTAAGGAGGATGACCCTAGGTCCCAACACCTCCTTTGTGGGGACATTTGTTTGTAAGAAGGCTGACCCTAGGGCCTCAACCCCTTTTTTGCATGGACATTTGTTTGATAGTCCTGTAGGGGACATTTGCTTGGAAGGAGGCAGACCCTATGGCCCCATCACATCCTGTGTTGGGACATTTGTTTGCAAGGAGGCTGACCCTAGGGCCCCAACACCTCCTGTGCGGGGATATTTGTTTGTAAGTCCTGCAGGGGACATTTGCCTGGAAGGAAGCTGACCCTTGGGCCCAAACATCCTGTGTATATAGTATATATACAATTCCCACAGTCTATGTTACAAACCCTTCAGGTACCCCATGCCACCTAGCAGCAAGACGCACCCAGTGGCTACTACATGTACATATATACTACCTGACGATCGGTCATTTGAGTATTGCTCACATGTACCTGAACAAATTCAATTTATTAACATGTTTTCAATAATAAAAAAAAACACTGGGCTTGAAACCATATCGGTATTCGACCCCAGTGGACGTAATTCTTATGCAAATAATTGTACCTGTCGGGAACGAAATGAACCTACATCATTTGTACATTCCACAGGTTTTTGATTCTATAGATATACAGATACCTTTATACTTCTGAACAGTATGTGTAATACACAGCCAGATGTCCGTAAATGCATGCCTATAGAATCTAAAGCCTGTGATTATTCCAAAGTACGTGCCGATGTACGGTTTTATAATGACAGGGAATGAATGAAACTTAACATTCTCAGAGTTAACCAATAACCACAATATTCGCTTCAACTTAATTCATAAGTTCATAACAGTAAATTAAATACAAATTCATATACCAGAAAGTTATAGACTACATGTGCATCATGCAATTAGGCATAACCTTTGAATTTAAAAACTATACATATATAAAGCTACTTACCGATCGACTGAAGATACAATAATGTACGTCTATTATGTTCAAAGAACTTTAGAACTATGGATCTCGACTTGAAAGGGAAAATCTGATCGTGAACCAATAAGACTCTTCGTTTCTGTCATGTGACTATCACGTAAACAATCATGAACACTTATCAACTCACCGCTTCACGCGGTTTATACACATGTATGTTCACTTGTATAAAAAAACTGAATTAAAAAGTACACCAAACAATTTATTGGGACACCTAAATATTACGACTATTATATATTGATACTGTAAAGTCTACAGTATATACAGGTATATTATCAGGTGTTCTTTGTATTTCAGGGTTATTTTTTTCCGTTATTTGTTTGTATTATATTGTACAAGTGACAGGGGCGTAGGAAGCGGGGGGGGGGCAAACATGTCTTTTTGCCCCCCACCCCCAACCCCCAAACCCCAAACCCCCATTTTCGCCGACAGAAATGTTCTAAAAATGCATATTTGAAAGAAAAAAGGGTCCTCCAGCACATTTTTCGTACTTGATTCTAAAAAACTTTCCGCTGCGCGGCGCATTATGTTCAAACCTTTAATAGTAGAATTTCAATACACATGAACTACGCTAGATTCTATGTAATACATTTGTATTTCAAAAAATGTCTCTAAAAAGATGACTTTGTTAATATGTCTTAGCAAGACGATTAATCCATTATTATTTTGAGTTACAAAACAATGTGCCGATGGTGTGAAGCCGGTATGTTCAGATCGAGTAGGGTTGCACAATGATATGGCGACACAATTATCATGATTATTATTTCTAAGTGCAGGTTACTTCAATTCGAAAAATGACCATTGTAAGAACGCTTTAAAATCATTAAAATACATCGTAAAACTCATCTCAGCCATTCTAAATCGTAATTTTTTCTCGGGGGAAACCCCCGGACCCCACAAACACCAAAATCTCGCGCCCTCGGGCGCTCGCAAATTCATCAAAATACATCGTAAAAACTCACCTTAGCCATTCTAAATCGTAATATTTTTTCCCGGGGGAGACCCCCGAACCTCCCAAACACCAAAATCTCGCGCCTTCGGGTGCTCGCAAATTCATCAAAATGCATCGTAAAACTCACCTTAGCCATTCTAAATCGTATTTTTTTCCCGGGGAAGACCCCCAAACCCCCCAAACACCAATATCTCGTGGTTTCGGGCGCTCGCAAAATCGTCAAAATACATTGTAAAACTCATCACAGCCATTCTAAATCGTAATGTTTTTCCCGGGGTCGACCCCCAGACCCAAAAACCTCGCGCCTTCGACGCTCACACGCTAATATGGCCAATTTGCGTATTCGTTAATTTCTTTTTAGCGACCCCACTGTCTATAAAAGTGTACAATTTAATGATATATGAAAAAAGTCTTTAAAGTATACATGGTTGTGTGTGTGTTGAATTAATCTCCTCCTGTAGGTGTGGCGGGGGCGGGGGGGGGGGTTTACAAAATATTTAGGACCCCATTACATTTCATCGTCCTACGCCACTGAGTGAATAAACCTATTTCAATACAACTGCAAACAGTTTTTATTCTCGTTATAACGAAATTTAAATGTTATTAGGAGAAAAAAGTCGTTTTTACGAGAAAGTATATCATCTTTGTAATTTAAGTCCTATCAATATCCATAGTCATTTAATGACGTGGGAAAAACCGGAGTATCCGAAGTAAACGACATACGCAACTATCAGTACCAGGCAACTGATCCACTGGGATTCGATCTAGAAAACCAGAGTTGAGGGACTTTTGATAATCCGCCGTGTGCATGCCAGGGGCGTAGGAAGCGGGGGGGGGGGGGGCAGATGGGGCAATTGCCCCCCACCCCCCCCCGTTCCGCAGAATGGGGGGGCAAACATGTCTTTTTGCCCCCCCATTTTCGCTGAGTGAAATTTTCTAAAATTGCACATTTGAAAGAAAAAAAGGGTCCTCCTGCACATTTTTAAACTTCATTTTTGAAAATTTTCCGCTGCGCGGCGCTATTCCTAAAATGTTCAAGCGCGTATACATTATACATGTTCAAACCTTTAATAATGAAAATTCAATACACTCGAACTAGACTCAAAACGTCCATTAAGGGATTATACTATTTCAAAAAATGATAAAAGATGAATTTCTTTATATATCTTGGCAAGACAATCAAATCATTATTATTTTGAGTTACACAACAATGTGCCGATGGTGTGGATCCGGTATGTTCAGATCGAGCTGGGTTGCATAATATGACGACATTTACAATAATCATTTCTAAATGCAGGTAACTTCAAATCGAAAAATTGCCGTGTTAAGAATGCTTTAAAATCATCAAAATACAAATTCGTATTTTTTTCTCTCAGGGGGAGACCCCCGTACCCCGCAAAAACCGAAAGGTAACTTTAAATCGAAAAATTGCCGTGTTAAGAATGCTTTAAAATCGTCAATATACAAAATCGTAATATTTTTTCTCAGGGGGAGACCCCCGTACCCCACAAAAAAACCCACCAAAATCTCGCGCCTACGGCGCACGCAAATTCAACAAAATGCAACGTAAAACTCATCTCAGCCGTTCTAAATTGTCAAAAAAATTCCCGGGGGAGACCCCGGACCCCCAAAACACCAAAATCTCGCGCCTTCGGCGCTCAAAAAAGCATCAAAATACATGGTAAAACTCATCTCAGTCATTCTAAATCGTAATGTTTTTCCAGGGGATACCCCAGACCCCCCAAACTCGCACGCTAATTTGTGTATTCATTATTTCCAGGTAGCGCAGCCACTGTCTATTAGATGTGTACAAGGATTATATGTAATTATACATGAAAAAGTATATCTCCTGTGGGTGCGGAGCGCGCGGGGGGGGGGGGGGGTGTTACGAAATATTGAGGATCATTGCCCCCCCATTACGTTTCATCTTCCTACGCCACTGCATGCCCACAAAATAACCAACAATCTACACGTACAGTGTGCATGTGTGAAAGTACAAATGTACAGGGAAATTATATATATATCAATTACATTCTTCAGACACTGTTTTGTTGGAAAACAAAGAGAATCAGCCTATAAAAATATTAAAGCCAACTCTCAATAGGCCATAATAGAAAATGGCGCACCTTCATATTATTGTTATGTAAACGTGTGTACCTTGTGACGTCACGCTATTTGTTACGTCATTAATTTGTTCTTTGAAAAATAAACATATTCCTGAAGAAGAGGAAAGTCGTTGACTTTCATTTTTTATATATTCAACTCTACATGGACACGTTCTTTTTTCTTGGTATATATATATATATGTATATATAATAAATGTAACAATGTCTGTAAGATTCGCAAAAAATCGAAAGAGTAACAGTAATTAGAGTTTTTAAAATTTTCTTTGCTTAGAGAATCCAACTTTCCCTAATGTTGCAAAGTCCGACTTTGGTACGTGTATAGTTGATAACTGAAAGTGGATGTATTTCTAAAAATAATGTTCCTCTTATATATATAAATTAGTACCTCATCTGTACATAAATTATTTCATTTCTAAATATTTTGATTGAAATAAACACTTATTAGGCTGCCGGATTGATACAGGATTGGTATTAGTGGACGTGTAAAAATAAAGAGGTTCCATCTAAGTTGGAGCACGTATACATGGTCCTAAGGCCTTTTGTATGGAAACATCCGAAATGATCTGTCGTGAAAATAAAAGGGAAGTAACTCGAGTATGACATGTCAAAATGAAAATTAAATAGTTAAACCGAAAAATAGGATTTGACTGGAAAATTGATGATGTGTGGGATATATACACGAAATTGCTTCAATTTATGAAGTCCTATGCATCATTAGTTTGTATTTCATGTGCACATACACATCCGACTGCCTTCCTTGAAAGATGTACTTATTCAACGCATGCTCCATACTAAATAGTCAAATAGTGACTGTTGACATGGTCATCTTAACCCTTTCACTGCCGAATTTTTGAATTTGCCAGAAATGACGTAATAATTGATGACGCCAAAAATTGATGACGCGACGTAAATAGGCTCGTCGAGAGTGATCACGTCAAAGATATTGAGGCGCGATTTGCCGATGGAAGTGACATCGAACGTGTGTAATTTATGGGTTTTCACCGAATTATTCGGATCCAAAAGAAAAATAGATATCTACAAACACTAATAAATAATCGTAAACTTATTTTATTCCATAACATTAAGCGGTCGGATATATGCAAATTCCAATACATTTATGAAATAAAAAAAAAGTACTGATCCAATTCCTCGCACATCTATATTGATCATGTACACGCACATGTACCCGTACAACCACATAATCATTGTTCAATACGTTGCATGTCTCACTCTGTTAGGCACTTAGATAGTGTCGATTACTGGGCAACATACCGTGCCAAAAGTATTCGGCCACGTCATTTTTATATATTTCATGCATGGGACAAATTTTAATAGCAAAATTACAGACTGATTGCTTATAGTTATAATAAGAATAATTTTCGATTGGTAATTTCAGGACATACATGTATAGGTGTTTAGCACGCTGATCCAAACCCCGATTTAGGGCTTTCTGTGTCATGTCATCCTCGATACTCCAGGGGATCCGATCCATGCCCGAGCCATGTAACGTACACTGTGGTTGGCTGTGTGGCGTTGATGTTTGGCGTCGCTCTCTCTGTAGTCTCCAAAGGAAATGCCTGTGATTGGTTCAGCTCTTTTCCGATGAGCTGCCTCCAATTTTACTATGAAAGAGTCCAGGGGTGTAGAGATCGTAAGTGATCGGAACCCCTGGAGCGTGCCGGTCCGAAAATGGAGTATAAACAGAAGTAAAATATATGAATACCATATGTTTAAAATTGTAAAGTTATTTGTAAAATATTTTTATTTTTACACTTTCGAAATGTAAATAACGCAATAGTTCTCGGATTGTCGTACTATTTATTAAACAATAAATGTAAAACAAACATCGCAAAGCGCCTGTGTTCCCTCAATGTTTAATGTGTAACAGATATAGGAGTTGGTACCTTTGAGCGGCCCGGATGTACCTTTGTGTGGACGTCATCGCCATCTTTTTCTGAAAATCTCGCTTATTTATCATTCGCAGTTGGGGTGGACACGGGTGTAAAGTGGCTGTACTTAGGCTGGCAGCCCATCTCTATATACATACATTTGTACTCATCACAACAAATACGTACAGTTATACCACAATGCTAGTGCAATAGGGAATGTGTTTTAACTGGTAGTACATTTTAATTTATTTGTTAATGGAAGCCTTTATAATATTAAAAAATTAAAAATAAAATCTAAATACCTAAGTGTAATAGCTAACTAAAACATTTATTTCAAGAATTATTGGAATATCATATTTTCATCCATATCTTATCCATTATTTAATTTTTTACACTGGCTTTTTACATATAGATCCAGAAACCTGAATATCATGACTATGTATATAAAATACCAATATTACAATGTTGGAATAAGTCCTCTAATCTACATTAAGTTTTGATTATAATATATCATGTATTATTGGTAAATTCAAGGTTGTGACAGCATGTAATGCATTTACGCATTGTACAAAGGCAATCCGTCAGCCTCCAACTTCACGGCTGCTGTCATGACATAATTGAGGTGTATTGCAGAGCATCACTTACTATTATGTTTTGCCAGCTAGTTTTTACCTCATCCGCTCATCCCGCAATCTAGCACCCCCCCCCCACCCCGGGAACGCGGTGGTAAACATGTTTAGCGCCAGGCTCTACAAACAGCATGTAATCTAATAAGAATGGGTACTTAATGTGTTTCAAACTCTGAACCATATTGATTTTTTAAACGGTAAAGTTATTTGTTTGTCCAACTAAACTCATAGAAACAATTTCTAAAATCACATCTATTCAAGATTACTGGCTCCATTCTCATAAAGCCGGTGCAAGTACCACAGGTAAGGTTCGATTCGTCTGCCCTGCCAATCTATCGATGGTCACCTTCCGGAGGGGCCCTAGTATGAGCTGAGTCTGTGGCTTACTCTGTTGTTTGCCAGTTAGTTATTATTTGACTGACGCAGATCTACATCAAAAGGATTAACCTTGCGGGGGTTGGGGATCATACTTAATTGTGTGTGACCGGTGTAAATTAAGAATCAAAACGCTGAATTGGGTACTTTGTAGGTAGACTTTTATGCCTACTGCATTAGTGGAGAACGCATTATTTATTAGTTTTTTTTTTTTTGTTTTTTTTTTTGTTTGTTGATTTTTTTTTTTTTTTAATTCTGCATGATCTTTCTAAAAGAGCGTTACAGTTTTTAATAAAGAATATATAATTAAGCTCTTTTTACGGTACAAGTACTTTTAGGGGAACTTAAATAGCAAGAAAAATTATTATAAAAGGTGTTATATATTATTAAGGAAAGATGATCGTACAAGGGTAATCGCTGACAACTGATTTGATAGCGCTCACCAAATCTTTTTCGTTTAAAAGCTATGTACCTCGGTAATAGTTTGATTGTTTAATTGCTGATAGCGCAAGGAACGTATTTGACTTATAAAATCCTTGCTGATAGCCTTATTATAGAAAGAAAAAAGTGTCTCAAAAGCACATTCTAGGACTGGTTTTTTTGCTCCAATTCAAGTTGTTTTTGGACTGTGAAAAAATGCTTGAATGGTAACGATAATATATATATAATATATATATATTATATCAAAACACCAATATAAACAGTTTTTTCTCCCTAGCGCTTTCTCGGCTCATGCCGGTCTTTCAGGGGTTGAAAATTCTTTCTATTTGTAAAAACATGAAACGTCATAGTACAATGACGTCATAAGTAAGATTACATCATGACATGGTACATAAAGATAATTGTGAATGGTTCTGGAGAAAAATAAACAAAACATGAGGACGAATAAAAACTCATATGAGTTCCTTTGTGTTGTTTGCAGGTTTCATAGTTGAATGAAATACTTTTTTTTTTCTCTTTTTGTTGATTAGACATTTGTTTTGGTTTTTTTGACCATTGTGTTAGTTTCTGTTATTTTGGTGAGTACCCAGCTTACCCATGACACTCTCGATTTTAACTGGTTTGTTTTTTTATTTATTTTATATTAATGCTTTTCGCCATAAACATTTAACTTTTTAAAACGTTTGATTTGTAGATGGAACTAACTGATATAAAAATTTGGCTTTATAATGATTGTTTTTTAAACTTTTGGAGTGGGTTTTTTATGTTTATACTGTTTATTTGTGTGTTAATTAAAAAAAATACACTTTTCTTAAAAATTTTTTGTTTTTTATCAAATTGAAGAACTTATTACTGCCAGTTTTCACTACATTTGTTATGTCTGGTATTGTTGGGGTCCGTGGTGGCACCGGGTGTTTTCACATGTAGGGCACTCTCCGGTTGGTCTTACCTGTAGTCTAAATCTTTGTGGCACTCCGTGTCTACATGTAGTCTAAATCTTGTGGCACTCCGTGTCATATACGCTGATGTCGCTTAAACGCTAGTGCACTCCGTGTCTATCCCTGTAGTCTAAAACGTAGTGCACCTCCGTGTGCAAACCGAAGGGTGTAACCCCTAACATATTTAAAAACTTTATAAGTCTATTGTTCTTTCTCTAGAGCTTTATTTTGGTTGTGAGCTCTGGTTTGGCTACTTATCCTTTAACCGAATTTGCGGCGGACTAAGAAGACTACCCCATCATCTAATGTAACCAACTTATACAGAATTTTCCCAATAGCGTACTAGATCAGATATTGCATGTGGAATGTTAGGTATAGTATCTCTATCTGTATATATTGACAATGTAGTTAAGATTTTGCTGCTCCTGTGTAATGTCAGTCTGTATGTACTGCGAAGGCAGTTGTTTTTGGGTTTAGTTATACCACAATGTATTAGGGTATATATAAGTTCGAAAACAGGTTTTATTTCGACGTATTGGAATATTTTTCATAATACAACTTGTCAGCGTCGTTGTTTTTATGATTTACTTAGAGTCAAACCTGGATTCAAGGCAAACGTAAGCATGGAAATATATTGTTAAAATGTTCTTACTTCTTGAGGAAAGTAATCAAATGGAAACAGCGTCTGACATTAAACCTGAAATTGCGCAGGTTGCAGAAAATAAATTCAAACTATGGAATTTTTCTTCCTTCGATTTTGGGTGGTCCAATTTCCCAAAGTTTCTTTCCATTCTTTTTTCTGGTATCCTGTAAACGGGCGTCCCTCCAAATTATGGGATTACTCCCCCTGATTGTGAAAAGTTACTCACTGTGCCAAATGCAATTTTTATGTGTGTCTGACCGCTGGTTGCCAGCATTGTACTTTAGATTGTAGAAATATAGATATTAGGTCGGCAATTAAGAGAATAGCGTTTTTTTTACAGGTTGTGAATTAGTTGTTCGTAGTAATGTTTCTATTAGACCAAGCGGACAGGGAAGAAACATACATTTTTTTGGCAGAAATTATTCTAGTTCGGTGTGTCCGTTTTTAGTGATTTAGTTGTTTGTGTTTTCGCGGTAAAGTGTTGCTTGGACTTCAGTAAATCAAATAGCTACAACTATAAACAGCGAATGGTATATAGAGCAATTTAAATTACTGAAAGGTCAATGCAGACACTTTATCTGCGAAACACAAACAATCTTGAAACGAAATGAATATACGGTAATTATCATCACCGAGAGCTAAGATAATGTTCTCGATTGAGAGAAGAATAATATGTATTTTGTTTCTTCCCTGTCCGCTTGTCTAAATAGAACAAATATAGCATCGAACGGATATATATTCCACAACTTTTTGTAAAAACGTATCTGCTAATTGCGAGCTGATATCTATTTATTTCTACAATCTAAAAGTAGCATATGGGCACGAGCCGTCAGACACACATAAATTGCATTTGGCAGCAGTGTAACTCACCAATCAGGGGGAAGTATCATAATTTGGAGGACGCGTTTACAAGATACGAGACCACAAAGATGGAAGAAACTCCTTTGGGATAATTGACCAACAAGAATAGAGAGAGAAATTCGAATTGAATATTCTCTGGAACCTGCCGCAATAGTTCAAGGGTTTAAGTGTCATGAACGCTGTTTCCATTGAATTACTTTCCTCAAAGAAGTAAGACATTTTTAACAAATATTTCCATGTACGTTTGGCTTGGAATCCAGGTTTGACTCTAAGTAATCATAAACAAACGACTGCAAGTTGGTATTTATGAAAATATTCCATACGTCGAAATAAAACCTGTTTCGACTTATATATACCTAAATATCATGTGTATAAGACGTAACAAAAACAACTGCTTCGCAGTACATACAGACTTGACATTACACAGAGCAGCAAAAAATCTAACTTAATTGTTCAATATATACAGATAGAGATACTATAACCTAACATTCCAAATGCAATATCTGATCTAGTACGTATTGGAAAAATTCTGTATAAAGTTTGGTTACATAGAATGATGGGTAGTCTCTAGTCGCCGCATCGGTTAAAGAAAGTGCAACCAGAGCTCACAACCAAAATAAAGCTCTAGAAAGGAACAATAGACTTATAAAGTTTTAAAATTTGTTAGGGGGTTACACCCTTGTGCACACGGAGTGCACTACGTTTTAGACTACAGGTAGACACGGAGTGCACGAGGTTTTTAGACTACAGGTAATAGACACGGAGTGCACAAGATTTAAGATACATGTAGACACGGAGTGCACAAGAATTTAGACTACAGGTAGACACGGAGTGCACTACATGTGACACGGTGTCCACTACAGGTGGATCTCGTGTCCAGGTACATTGAGACGCTAGACAGACAAGGTGATGTATGTGTTAACAGTTAGGGATCGGGGAAGAATAAGTTCTTCAATTTGAAAATATACATAATTATATATTTTAAGTGTTTATTTTTTTAATTACAACACTACAATTTAATTGTACAGTATTTTAAGTATGACATGAATAAAAACCTTTTCCTGCAAAGTAATAAAGAATGATTTATATTCATTAAGTATATGCCTATTTAATTTATATAAGTAGTTTCCCATTTCTTATCTTAAATTGTCTATATTACGTTTTCAAAAGTAAATGTTTTATGGGTAAATTGCATTAAATATATATATATATATCATAAAAAAGAACAATTCTGTTAAATATCTGAGATGGTCTGTTTTGGTTTGTTGTCGTGTACCATCTCAGATATTTAACAGTAAACGAACTTGTCATATGTGTGCTAAATGATAATTTTTTTTATTTCCAATATATCAAATTGTCTAATTCAGATCTTTTAAAAAGGAGAAAATAAAGAAATGTATTTCATTCAACTTATGAAACCTGGTGCTAAATTCAGAACGGGACAAAGGAAAACTTCATATTAGTTTTTATTTCGTCCTCAATGTTTTTGTTATTTTCTTCCAGAACCATTCACAATATCTTTATGTACCATGTCATGATGTAATCTTACTATGACGTCATTGTACTATGACGTCATGTTTTACAAAATAAAAGAAATTCACCCCTGAAGACCGGCATGAGCCGAGGAAAGCGCTAGGGAGAAAAAACTGTTTTATAGTTGTGTTTTTTTATATATATATATATTTATTTTTATATCGTTTTCATCAAGCATTTTCACAAGTACAACTTTGAATTGGAGCAAAACCAGTCCTAATGTGCTTTTGAGACACTTTTTTCTTTTATTAAGCTATCAGCAAGGATTTATAAGTCATATACGGTTCCTTGGCTATCAGTAATACAATCATATACCGGGTACATAGCTTTTAAACAAAAAAGATTTGGTGCCTATCAATCAGTTGTCTAGCGATACCCTTGTAGATCATCTTTCATTAAAAAATATATACACTTTTATAATATTTTTCTTGCTATTTTAAGTTCTAAAAGTATTGTACGTAAAAGAGCTTAATTATATATTCTTTATTAAAAACTGAACCGTCTTTAAAAGATCATGCAGAATTAAATCCACTTCAAACTATATGACGTCCTCCACTAATTGGTGGCTAGTCTACCTACAAGTACGCCAATTCAGCTTGTTTTGATTCTTAATTACCGGTAACACACAATAAGTTTATGATCCCAACCCCGCAAGTTATCTTGATCGTATATTGCGTCATGGTCAATAATTATAACTTGTCAAACATACAGGTAAGCCCACAGTATCCAGCAATACAGGTGCCTCAAGGTGACCCATCGATAGATGGCCAGGGGCAGAATCGTTTACTTCTGTGTTTGCACGGCTTTATGAGAATGGGGGCAGTATCTGATATAAGATGTGATTTTAGAATTGTTTCTATGGAAGTTTGTTAAGACAAACAAATATACTTTACCGTTTAAAAATCATATAGGTTCATGAGTTTGAAACACATAAGTACCATTCTTATTAGATACATGCTTGTTGTAGAGCCTGGTAAACATGTACACCGGGTTCCCGGGGGGGGGGGGGGGGTGTAGATTGGGAATGAGGGATGAGGTAAAAACTAGCTGGCAAAACATATAGTAAGTGATGCTGAAATCACCTCAATTATTGTCATGACAGGCAGCCGTGAAGTGGAGCTGACGGTTGCTGTACAATGCGTAAATCATACATGTCTGTCACAACCTTGAATTACCAATAATACTGTATATATTATAATCAAAATTAATGTAGATTAGGTACTTAATTCAACATTGTAATTATGGTATTTTATATACTAGTCATGATATTCAGGTTTCTGATATATGTAAAAAGCCAGTGTAAAAAATTAAATTAATGAAAAGATAATTGGATGAAATATGATATTCCAATTATCTTGAAATAAATGTTTTAGTTAGCTATACACTTGGTATTTAGATTATTTTTAATTTTAATATATAAAGCTTCAATTACAAATAAATTAAAATGTACTACCAGTTAAAACACATATCCCTATTGACTAGCATTGTTGTATAACTGTACGTATTTGTGTGATGAGTACAATGTATGTATATAGAGAGGCTGCCACCTAAGTACAGCACTTACACCCGGTCCACCCCAACTGCGAATGATAAATAAGGAGATTTCAGAAAAGATGGCGATGACGTCACACAAAGGTACATCCGGGCGCTCAAAGGTACAACTCCTATATCTGTACACATAAACATTGAGGGAACACAGCCGCTTGCGATGTTTGTTTACATTTTATTGTAATAAATAGTACGACAATCCGAGAACTATTGCGTTATTTACATTTCGAAAAGTGTAATAAAAAATATTTTACAATAATTTACAATTTTAAACATATGGTATTCATATATTTTACTCTGTTTATACTCCATTTTCGACCGCCACGAGAAAACACGGTCGCCATTACGTATAAAACATTGACAGATATATTGCAAATATCAATTTGAAATTACAAATTCAAATTCAAAGTCATCCAAAATATAATTATAGCAATTACTGTTTTCGAAGGTTTTCTTGATAAAACACCTTACGATGTGTGATTGTACAAAATTAACCATTTGCTTTCGTAGATTACCCCGCCCACGGCAAGCCTTTCGGACACCGGGAATTTCCGTCCGTTTTCAGTGTCTAAAATTAGGTATTCTGGTTAATATTTTTGTCATCAATTTTGGGATTTAGTTTTATACATACATGAGTCAGTTTGTAGGTTCATTATATCATATTTTTAAACAAAACTTTGAGTTATTTTTGGACCGTGCGTAATGTATCCTGGTCGGCTTTTACGTACAGTACTAACGATCTGTAATTTATATCAATTTAAATGAAGTCTACCTAATATGTATTCAAATTATATATATAATACCATTTCAATTGGAGACTTAACACAGCAGTCCATGGCATAAAAGCGGCTGAAAATGAAATATTAAAAATGAAATATGCAGCATGAAAACTGAACGATTTCACCATAATATTATTTTTCGAGATCGGCAGCCATACATGTACGTGTACGTGTAACACAGTAGTTGATACAAGGGCATTCCATTAAAACAACATGTACATATTAAATAACGGAAATATATATATCTTAAACAAGTACTTTTTTTAGATAAAAGTGTTGGTAATCATTCATATGATTTATTTCCCCCAACAATGCTTTGGCCTGCGGTGATCTACCAGCGATGAAGCCATACACGAGCGGCCGTGGTCTGGTCAGGTGGTTCACGTTTTGTTTATTTGTTTAAGAACATGATACATTAAAATAAATCATTTATTCATAAACACCTTTTCACAATCAATTTATACGTATGAACAAAATCGGGAACGGTGTGATGGCCCGGCAGCGCTTCGATAGGTGGCTTCGACACTAATCTACACTTGTTATATTTAGCAATAAACAAATGAAAAATATAAAAATGTTAACACATCCGTAACATGTGAAACAATAAGAAACCATTTCAAAATCAGAATTTGCAAGTATGGAAGTATAAACTTTTGTCGAAGTATCGATTAGTAAGCAGGGATGTACGTATCTTGTTATTGTTTTTATCAGTCGCCATACTGTGTTTTGTACTTTGAGGACCCGGATGTAAACTTTCTGTGACGTCACGCCATCTTTTCTGAAATCTCCTATTATGAAGTTCCTTACCGTCAATCGATTGATTTGTAACACAGCGAGAAATTCTGTCGAGTGTAGGCGATAAACGCTAACACTCTACCGACACAACGTGGCTATTTTTAGACTCGAGTACTGTCGCCAAATCCACAGGTAAATCGCGGGGCGCTCTGGCTACATCAGCTATACCAAACACAATCGTAAATGTTACAAATACCGTAAAATCTTGTGTTACTTACACACCAGTGTACTTTGCAGATGTATTTTTTCTTATGGCTTTAAATACTGAAAAAAAATCTACTATCGGTATAATTTTGCGCATTTCAAATTTTGGGGAAAACGATGTCCGGGGAACCACAAATTCAGTGTTATAAAGGTGGTAATTTCATTGCAAAACATTCACAATAAATGCTTGACAACTTGCACAAAAAGTGTTGTATTTAGAAGAAATAACATAAATATAATTGGCACTGTGCTTGTTTTCTTTTATTGGCCACCGTAACTGAAACAGTGAAATATATCTTGCAGAACATGTCAAATACATTAGCAGTCCGCCGTATTCGATCCGTACACATGTCAATGTCTGGAGATATTACACATGAATAGTTATCAGAACTATTTGAAAATATTAATAATTTAGTTACTTTAATATTGCCACAATAAGTTTTAAGTGTGTTTGAGATCATTAACAAACTTTAAAGAGCATTCCGATAGCATTTACGTTGGCTTGCAATAATCACATCGTGAGTGAACTCACTATCTGTACGGCACCAATCCAAAGCTGATGGCTAATTATATATAACAGTACGGTTAAAATGCCACTAACCTTCTAGCTTGTCAGTTTTGCTTTATAATATTTACAAACCACTTATTGGAAAAATCCTAAATATAGGAC
>SAYR01058357.1:45289-87519 GCA_004382745.1 Argopecten irradians irradians | reverse complement strand
GTACTTGATATTATTCTGAAATTAACCAAATGTAATTCTGGGTGAATTGTGACTATGTGAGCATTCATATTATTTGTATTTGCCGTATAACGTTACATAATATATATCTATAGTTTTGAGAACAGACCAAATGTGCTATTCCTTTCTTCAATGGAATCCTCCGAAACATCCTTGAGCCACATCTCTTAATTGACCGACAATTGATCACCCTAGTAGACTGCTCCTGAACAAAATTTTCAACTTCAGCAAAGAGTAGTGTCAGTCTTGGGAAGCTTGAAATGTTCATCCAGGAGCACTTCAAATTTGCATGCTTGTAAATAAATAAATAAATAAATAAATAAATATGCATAGGTATACCAATGTTGACAAAAGGCAAAGTTTAATTCAATATTTTTTATCCATAGTGACTCAATATTTTTTATCCATAGTGACTCAACAAGCACACAAAACATTTTTATATTTATAACTAGAACTGCATTTCCCTCATTTATATAAGTGAATGCATGTGGTATATGTATATACTGTGTTTCCAAGGTAACCAATGTTATTAGTAAACAATATGACGTGTGAATTATAGGCATCCATGTGTTACATTATTTGACCACCAGGTTTGAACAAGATTGATTCAATTAGTCTAAGATTTATTGTCTACTGTGAAATCATCTATTTTCGTCGGGCTCAATGTCACCTGTACTGTTTGATCGCCCAAGTGGATACAATCACATGCTAGAGTCGGTACTCAACCAGTGTTTTTACAGGTGTATCCATCAAACAATTATTGTGTCATATTGATTGATTCAAGATATACTCAATAATTTATACTTTAGTACATGTTGATAAAGTCTACGGAATTTTGAAAACTATCTTTGTTTGAAGAATACTTTCCATCTTTGAACTTGTCATGCTTCTATCTGAAATGGACTTAATGTAGTGAGGTAGTAACTTATCATCCTACAATGTATGAACGCATAAACTTACATGACATTGGTATACATTTATTAAAATTAAACCCCCACAAAAATTAATGATTTCACAGTATATTACAAAACCTGTGTATATTGACCTGCTTACATTAGCAATCAATTTATTTGGAAAATAAAAGTGTTCTTGCATATCTACATATGGTCCCCAACATTACTGTGAAGCTTCATTAGAATTGGTACAGTTCAGGAGTTGTCAGGACAATATTTGCAGATAACAGACATCTAAGTGGAAAGACAGACATCCAGGGAAGTTGATTCCAGTATACGCTAACTTTGTTGCAGGGGATTTAAGAACAAAATTATTTCAACTATATACATTCAATACAATTTAAGTTATTTACCAAATGGGCAGGACACAGATGTAGCTCAGTAAACTGGTGATGTAATTTTCCCGAGCATCTACTATCGCTATCCTTCCAGTGTCTGAAGATTTTCTGTTAATTCAAAGATAATAAATTTCAATAATATGTAAAATCTCTTGATGAAAGCAAACAATAGTTCTGATATTGATGATATAGGTAAGCTCGTTTACCTAGTGGTTGACAACATGTATTTCAATTTCAAGAAGATTTTATAGTTTTTACATACAAATGTACATCAGATGGATTGGACATCAGGTTCAGGCTATGCCTATTAACATGCAAGCCCTTTCCAAATTATCAAATTCCATGTATATATACATTCTGCTTAACAAGTTTACCAGATTGATATGTGTTGTAATGCATGACTTATCAATGTTTTTGTCATCAAATGAGTTGAAGATATATGTATATCGATACCATCTTGAGCTTCACCAATTAGGCTTTCTCAGAAATATGGCCTATAACATGCTGTCTGTGCGAGTGATCTATTACTGCTGTGTTCAAGTGACTTTCCCGATGGCATCCATAAGTAATGGAACTGAAAAATACAAATAAAATTGAAAAAGAATGAGATTAAACTTTACTTATCACATCTACTCTTATAAGATTATGTTAAATTACATACACTATTTGAAGATCTTTTCTCTAAAGATAAATATGTGTAGTCCTCTGTTTATTACCATAATTGTTTGGTTTTAGTGCAATCTTGACATAAATTGAGCTATCAACAATGTACATGCTTCATGTTGTGTAAATATAACCCAATGTATTCCTGTATATACATTAATATATGTCATTAATTAAATTGGTTACCACCAATTTTGTCAAATCCTAATAGTTCCAAATTAGCTGTGCCACAAATGGAGAGGACAGTCAGCCATGATTTATCATCCCAGAAGGATCTTGGATCCACTTTTGCATTTTATATATACAGTATAACTTATCTAAACCGCATGTCATCAGAACAAGCATATTTGGCTGGTATGGACAGATTTCCGGAGTATACAGATTTAAAATAAAATCAATCAATATATGTAGCAAGTTGCCAGATGCAAATTTTGTCCTAAAGCTACATTTCTATTCTGAAAATATGATTCTAATTAATTATAACTGGTATATTTTTAAAGACAACCACTGGAAAATAAATTCTGCAAACATCCATATATCAAACACCTCATAAGGAAATTATGGCTTTAATCTCTTGTGTATATGGTCGAAACAGCAAAATTTCCAAAAAATCCAATATTTTATTAAAGGCCCACTACCTTTCCTGAGTAAAACATTAAGGTCTCTTAAAAACATTAATAACATCATAAAATATATGCCGATGGCCTTAGATGAGCTTACAATACCAAACATATGCAAGATTTCCTCCGTAATATATGATAACAGTAGAGAGTCATTTCGCTGTTTTGCCGTCCGGCGCAGTGATAGTCAACTACCGCGCCGTATTTAGGATGACGGCGGGAAACATAAACGACCCGCATTATTAAACTTAATATTTTATTTATTTTAATCAAATTGTTCAGAAGGTGGTGATATGTGTAGTATTGTGCAAGTCTACAAAAGTATCAATCTCATTTTACATTTCCATTTTAAAATCAAAAGCCATTTTGGTAAGGTAGTGGGCCTTTAACTAGGTGTCTTTGAGTGACAATAGTTCAAAAACTAGTATAAATAACTATCAATAAATTAATGCATCTGGCCTGAGTAAGATATTAACCTGGCAGTGACCAACAAACATATCTCAAATTTACCATATTATAAAGTACCTTCAACATCAGTTACCTCTACTGATGTCTCTGGTTGCAGTGCCTTTGTCATTGAAGAAGGTCTGGTCAGCATGACATCATGATCATGAATTTTCACGATCACCATAACATCCTGTAATGAGAGTAAAAATTATCTAGCGATAAGTGAACACAATCTTAGATTTAGGATATCTGTTATCCAATATCATATTCAAGTCAAAGTGTTATACAAAAGACACTTCTATTCTAAATGAAATGAAATATCTGGTTTCAGGAGTTTTTCTTTTTAAATTAGTAATCGAAAATATGAAATGATTGATACTAATGTGTCATTTTATGTATTTTAAGGAAGTTTGCTTCTAGAAGGATATAGGTCAGGTCTTATTAATAATCAAGACTCAGTTGTTCAAAAGGTGATTATTTATAAGCTTTATGAGCAGTAATGTAGAAATACAAAGTTTTCTCAAAGCTTATCTGATTGGTCTTGAAACTAACATCATGTTAAAGTAGGATTCAATTTCATATGATGTTTGATATAAGATATGATTGATTGTCACCTACACTTTGACCTTTACTTTTCAGTGCCCTACACTTTGACCTTTACCTTACACTTTCCTACACTTTGACCTTTACATTATGCTTTCCTACACTTTGACCTTAACCTTACTGTCCCCTGCACTTTTGACCTTTACATTTAAGTGCCCTACACTTTGACCTTTACCTTCCTGTCCCCTACACTTTGTCATTACCTTACACTTTCCTACACTTTGACCTTTACATTATGCTTTCCTACACTTTGACCTTAACCTTCCTGTCCCCTACACTTTGTCATTACCTTATGCTTTCCTACACTTTGACCTTAACCTTACTGTCCCCTACACTTTGACCTTTACCTTACTGTCCCCTACGCTTTGACCTTTACCTTCTAGTTCCCCTACGCTTTGACATTTACCTTCTAGTCCCCTACACTTTGACCTTTACCTTCTAGTCTTGTACACTTTGACCTTTACTTTCTAGTCTCCTTCACTTTTACCTTATTGTCCCCTACACTTTGTCATTACCTTATGCTTTCCTTCACTTTGACCTTTACCTTACTGTCACCTACACTTTGACCTTTACCTTACTGTCACCTACACTTTGACCTTTATCTTACTGTCACCTACACTTTGACCTTTACCTTACTGTCCCCTACACTTTGACCTTTACCTTACTGTCCCCTACACTTTGACCTTTACCTCACTGTCCCTTACGCTTTGACCTTTACCTTCTAGTCCCCTATACTTTGACCTTTACCTTCTAGTCTTGCACACTTTGACCATTACTTTCTAGTCTTGTACACTTTGACCTTTACTTTCTTGTCTCCTTCACATTTCCTTTACCTTATGTGTTCCTACACTATGACCTTCACCTTACTGTCCCCTATCCTTTCACCTTTACCTTACTGTCCCCTGTACTTTGACCTTTACCTTACTTTCCCCTATAATTTGACCTTTACCTTACTGTCCCCTACACTTTGACCTTTACCTTACTGTCCCCTACACTTTGACCTTTACCTTCTAGTCTTGTACACTTTGACCTTTACTTTCTAGTCTCCCTCACTTTTACCTTTACCTTATGCGTTCCTACACTATGACCTTTACCTTACTGTCCCCTATACTTTGACCTTGATCTTACTCTGTCCCCTATATTTTGACCTTTACCTTACTGTCTCCTACACTTTGACCTTTACTTTCTAGTCTCCTTCACTTTGACCTTTACCTTCTGGTCTCCTACACTTTGACCTTTACCTTACTGTTTCCTATCCTTTGACATTGACCTTACTTTCCTCTTTACTTTGACATTACTTTACGCTTTCCTTCAATTTGACCTTTACCTAAATGTCCCCTACACTTTGACCTTTACCTTAAGCGTTCCTACACTTTGACCTTTTCCTTACTGTCACCTAAACTCTGACCTTTACCTTATGCTTTCCTACACTTTGACCTTTACCTTACTGTCCCCTACACTTTGAACTTTACTTTTCAGTGCCCTACACTTTGTCATTACCTTACACTTTCCTACACTTTGACCTTTACCTTCTATTTTCCTTCACTATAACTTTTTATTTTCTAGTTTCCTACACTTTGACCTTTACTGTACAGTGCCCTACACTTTGACCTTTACCTAATTGTCCCCTACACTTTGACCTTTACATTATGCTTTCCTACCCTTTGACATTTACCTTACCCTTTCCTACACTTTGACCTTTACCTTACTGTCACCTACACTTTGAACTTTCTAGTCTCCTTCACTTTCACCTTTACCTTCTAAGTCTCATACACTTTGACCTTTACCTTACTGTACTCTACACTTTGACCTTTATCTTACTGTCCCCTATCCTTTGACATTTACCTTACTGTCCCGAGTGTCCCCTATACTTTGACCTTTACCTTACGCTTTCCTACACTTTGACCTTTACCTTACTGTCCCCTACACTTTGAACTTTACCTTCTAGTCTCCTATACTTTGACCTTTACTTTCTAGTCTCCTACACTTTGACCTTTACTTTCTGGTCTCCTTCAATTTCACCTTTACCTTACTGTCCCCTATCCTTTGACATTGACCTTTCTTTCCCCTTTACTTTGACATTACTTTACGCTTTCCTTTACTTTGACCTTTACCTAACTGTCCCCTACACTTTGACCTTAACCATATGCTTTACTACCCTTTGACATTTACCTTACCCTTTCCTACACTTTGACCTTTACATTATGCTTTCCTACACTTTGACCTTTACCTTACTGTCACCTCCACTTTGAACTTTCTAGTCTCCGTCACTTTCACCTATACCTTCTAAGTCTCATACACTTTGACCTTTACCTTACTGTACTCTACACTTTGACCTTTATCTTACTGTCCGCTATCCTTTGACATTTACCTTACTGTCCTGGGTGTCCCCTATACTTTGAACTTTACCTTACGCTTTCCTACACTTTGACTTTACCTTACTGTCCCCTACACTTTGAACTTTACCTGTAGTCTCCTATACTTTGACCTTTACTTTCTAGTCTCCTCTACACTTTGACCTTTACTTTCTAGTCCCCTTCACTTTCACCCTTTACCTTACTCTGTCCTCTATCCTTTGACATTGACCTTTGTTTCCCCTTTACTTTGACATTACTTTATGCTTTCCTTTCAACTTTGGACCTTTACCTAACTGTCCCGCTCACTTTGAGACGCTTTACCATATGCGTTCCTACACTTTGACCTTTACCTTACTGTCCCCCTAACTCTGACCTTTACCTTACGCTTTCCTACACTTTTACCTTTACCTTACTGACCCCTACACTTTGACTTTTACTTTTCAGTACCCTACACTTTGACCTTTACCTTCCTGTTCCCTACACTTTGTCATTGCCTTACACTTTCCTACACTTTGACCTTTACATTATGCTTTCCTACACTTTGACCTTTACCTTCTATTCTCCTTCACTTCAACCTTTTATTTTCTAGTCTCCTAACCTTTGACCTTTACTGTACAGTGCCCTAGTAAGGTAAATGTCAAAGAGTAGGGGACAGTAAGGTAAATGTCAAAGTGTAGCCTACACTACCTTACTGTCCCCTACCCTTTGACATTTACCTTACCCTTTCCTACACTTTGACCTTTACCTAATTGTCCCCTCAACTCTGACCTTTACATTATGCTTTCCTACACTTTGACCTTTACCTTACTGTCCCCTACACTTTGACCTTTACCTTCTAGTCTTGTACACTTTTACCTTTACTTTCTAGTCTGTTTCACTTTCACCTTTACCTTCTAGTCTCATACACTTTGACCTTTACCTTACTGTACTATACACTTTGACCTTTACCTTACTCTGTCCCCTATCCTTTGACTTTGACCTTCCTTTCCCCTTTACTTTGACATTACTTTATGCTTTCCTACACTTTGACCTTTACCTAACTGTCCCCTGTACTTTGACCTTTACCTTCCTGTCCCCTACACTTTGACCTTCACCTTTACAATTAATATTTTCGTTGATTCATATAGAATGGCAGCCACTTTTTTCTAGTGATACTTTCATGACCTTCCAGTTCTTTTTGACCTTCTTGTCAGTCATCTCTGCCATCAGTTCAGGGGTAAATTTTTCCCTAGAAAACAAAAAAACCTGAAGCACAATGGAACACATCATTAATTTCATCACATAAATATCAGGTGAGAGAGAGAGCGAAAAAGGTATTTAGTTGCATAATTCGAGTGCCCATGTAAAAGCTCTGATGCACTCATCATATTCACAGAGGGGATACAAGCTTGATTCCAACATCTGAGGATCTCTGCACATATGACCTACGCTTCACATTTTGATGATTATGTTACAAAACTTGATCTACTGCAGTTATGGTAGAAAAAATACGTTTCTATTCTGTGAACAGACAGTATAATGCCCTCTCCATTTTGCAATGTCACCATGTTCCTCCCTTGGCCCTGTGAGCTATTAAAATAATTAATTTATTGTGGTTGAAATGCCCATATCAATGAATGTCACAATACTAACGTTTTGACAGGAACATTTCCATATGACAACTACTTTTGTATCAAATATGCGTGTGCCTATCATGTATAGACTAATAAGCAAGTCATCTGCCCCTGTGTAATTTGCAATTTACTGTGGATTAGTCCCACCCTTCGGTGATTGACTGATCGCCAGGCTGTATATATGTAGCCACACCTTATATCAAATGTCGTAGCAAAATATACTTATATAAACATAGCCCGAGATACTCTAGCCCCGACACCAGACTTAGACATTATGAGTATGACAGATAGATGTCTGGCGTAGGGCCAGAGCGCAGTAGTACTCGAAAATCTGGAATAAGCCGACACTGTTTGGTATCGGGCCAGGTCATCTCCGATTCAGACTGACCACCGAGAAGCACCACTAACGTTAGTCTATTCAACAAATGAATATTATATCTACCCAAATATAGCAATCCGTCAAGATTAAAGGTGATATGCATACTACGAGAAAATGGCGACGACGACGAGGGAAATTTAAAGTTGCGGAAAAGAAACTACTGTGTTGACACTATAGAACATGCATGTGTGATGAAACTGATGGTTTTGAGTAAATAAATTATTCATTTGTTGAAAAAACCAAGGTAAGTGGCGATTCTCCGTGGTAATATTTTGTGAGTTGTCTGAATCTGAGATGACCTGGCCCGATACCAAACGGTGTCGGCTTATTCCAAGTTTTCGAGTACTACTGCGCTCTGGCCCTATGCCAGACATCTACAATGTATCTGTCATAATGTCTAAGTCTGGTGTCAGGGCCAGAGTATCTCGGGCTAATATAAACAATACAGAATTTATCAATTAATTGTGACATCAAAAAGATCATGATCATGTCAAAATATCTTGTCACATTGGACACAATCACTGGATGATGTGACTAATCAAAGGTCCATCTCTGTAAATCTTATTTTAGATAATTTTACATAGGGTACTAGGTAAGAATTGTTTTGATATCTTGAAACCCTTGTATTGGTACTGTTTAGCATCTGGCTAATATTTGGAGGTTCCAGACGGCAAAACAGCGACATGAATCTTCACTGTTAACATAGCCCAAGGTCTTGGCATATCAGAACTTTTCCTATGCCTATTTTTATATCATAATCGATTATTCTTATGAATTTCATGACATTATATTAGGCCTACATATATACCCACCTGTTTCCCATGAAGTGATCAGCTATCAGACGGTTCTCTCTAACTATTCCTTGTTCGATGTGCACGAAGCGAAAAGTGATGGGTCGGAAAAATGGCGGTCGTCTACAAACTCGGAACTATATATATTCGGAACACACTCGGCATGAGATACGATCCGAGAGGTATCGAAAGAACAAGTCCTTACATAGTACATGGGGTTACTATTTAAGATGACCATGTCAACAGTCACTATTTGACTATTTAATATGGAGCATGCGTTGAATTGGATTACCCACATAATTCATCCTCTTCAAGTTCATTTTCTGAATGGTGAACTTCTGAATCCGCCGCCGAGGAATACAGTACCTACTTTAACATATAGAAGGATTAGAGGAGACATGATTGAACTTTTTAAAATAACAAACAATATTTATGACAAGGAGTCTTGTAAATTCTTAAAACTTTGGAAAGATGTAGGATACAGACGGGGTAGTCGAGGTCACACCAAAATGATCTTCCCACAACAGTTTAAGGCCAACAAAAGAGGAAACAGCTTTTCGATCCGAACAGTAAAATGGTGGAATAGTCTAACAGAAGCAATTGTAACAGCTCCAAACATAAACACTTTTAAAAACAGACTTGATCAATTCTTTAGTAAACATGATATTATTTATAACTATAGGGCAACCATGTCATAACCGGAAAATGAACTGTAATGTATTTAACTTTTATCATTAATTTGAGTCCAGTGTAGAGGAACATCATGTGTTCCTGTATTGGAAAACTACTATATTATATTATATCATATATGCAGTAAAATGGCGCTGCAACTTTCACACCACATTCGTGAGGATAACCTCTTACCAGGCAGTAGCTTTTCAACAGTTCTTTCTTTGACCATAACAATGGCTACAGGTTCTACACGCGTTTCAAACTGGTGGAAAATAATCTAGCAGACTACTAGAAATCTGCCGAGAAAACCTAATCAATAATTTTGGGTCCTGTGATCAAGTCTCCCCTTGAACTATTCCGTCGTGTGCTTCTTTATGGATAACTATATTTGCGGGTCGGCTTCACCTCAAATTCTACTGCTATACTGGTTAAATATGAGATTGCCTAATAGATGTCTTAGGTCATTCATTTTATCGAACTCGGTCTAATATAAATAACCCTTAAGAGAATGCGCAGCATATTATATCAGGTATCTTGGCATCTTACATAATTACATGTATCCACAGGTAACATACACGTAGGAGTTATAATTTACACATATTTAATTTGTATGACCTTAATGAAGGTTAATGTCGTTATTCGTTCTAACAACCATGTCTCTGACGGTTTGTAGAGAATTATTTATTTAAAAAGATAAATGTCAGCACACCATGGACACAAGGTGATCAAAATGGACCATCTGACTTTTTCCTACAAAAGGCTGATGGTTACCAATTCTTGTATATCAAACCCTTGTACCAATCTAAGGCTAGTCACTGCAATAAGTTCACGTATTATAGTTCCATCATCAGAAACGTTTTCTTTGCCATGTCGCATGACATTCAGAAGAAATTTTCTATTTGTTGATTACAACAAGGATTTATAAGTGAGACTAATCCTTCATTACAGTTATATATTGTCTTTGTCATTTGTTAAGATTTTCAATTCCGCCGGACTCTTCTTTGTGAACCATTTTTGTTTTCAAAAGAATGTGCCAAATTATTTTCAAAATAATTGAATGTTTGGTTAAGGAGACATCATAGCAAAGTAAGCAATGTTCTGTGTTCGCCATTTTTACCTGACAGAAGGTAATTGTTTCTTTTTTAACTATTCTTTCCATGTTTTTTTGTCTGGAAGCTACTTATAACTCCCACCTCTAGGTTGCGAGTTAAAACCTATCTGACCCATTTACCAGGAACTGACTGTAGTTCAGTGGATCTGCTTCACCTCCATAGCCTCCTTAAATGACCTTCACCTCCATAGCCTCCTTAAACGACCTTGACATTTAGTAGCTAAACTAAAACCAAACCCCAGTATCTGGATTTCCTATTTCATGTTTTGATTGATAAACAACAACAACACAGACATGTTTTTTTGGTATTTTTTAATTGACATACATGTATATCAAAGCATACAGATAACTTAGTGCTAGATAAAGGTATGTCAGAGAAATATCAGACCATGTAGAGGCATGACAACAAATCACAGAGGCTGATAAAGGTCACCACCTTTATACTCATGTAGACTGACCAGCGAGGAGGGGCCAAGGAACCCCCAAAGTCCAGCAGGGAGGGGTCGAGGAACCCCCAAAGTCATCTCAGCTTTCACTAGCGAGCAACATATTTCAATTCCTATCATCATCATTAGTTTAAAAATGCATCACATCACAAAACATATCCCAGCATGACATTGCTGTCAAAACATATTACATGAGCATTTTATCATGTTTTAATATTGGAAACAATACACAGGGGTCCCTCAAAAGTAAAGCATTGAGCAAGAGGTCCATAAGGCCTGATCACTCACCTGTACAGTGAACCATTGTTTTCAGACATGTGCCATACTTTAGTTCTGTCTTGTTAAACACCTTTAGTAGTTACAATGGTAGAATTTCTTTCAATAATCCCTTGGTCAATTTTACTTGGGTGTTATATAAAGTAAACACATACTTAGTGGGATATAGTTATAAAAAATTGAAGATACCAGCAATACAAAGCCTTGTAGCAGGGGAGGACTCCCAGTTTACATCTATCATTTGTATGGGTACAACTTCTATACCCTACAACTCCAGGGTTATCTGTACCCTACAACTCCAGGAGTAACACCAATATCTGTACCCCACAATTCCATGGGTAACACCAATTTCTCTACCCTACACCACAGTGGGTAACACCAATATCTGTACCCTACAACTCCAGGGGTAACACCAATATCTGTACCCTACCACTCCAGGGGTAAAACCAATATCTGTACCCTACCACTCCAGGGGTAACACCAATATCTGTACCCTACAACTCCAGGGGTAAAACCAATATCTGTACCCTACAACTCCAGGGGTAACACCAATATCTGTACCCTACAACTCCAGGGGTAACACCAATATCTGTACCCTACAACTCAAGCTCCAGGGTTAACACAATTTTTTGTCAAATAAATTGTGATCATTTTGCGAAAGGTGAAACTCCCTGACACTGATTCGAAAGATAAGTAGAGGTTTTTTAAACGAAAATTACCCTAAATTGATAAATTTAGGCCCTAGGAAAACCACAACCTTTAGTTTTATACAATTTTTCTTTGGTCCAAGAGTACCATATACTTTTTAATATCAAGATATAGGATATAAAATATTATCCCTGTTTTCTTACAGTCTCTCCCCTGAAATAGTCTCAAAGACACCTGTAGTCTTATCTATTCCTCACGTGATTTGCACACAAAAGTACACCATGTGAGGAAGACGTGGTGATCCTGTGAAACAGTGGTAGATGATTTTATCTTAACACATCCTGTGAAACAGTGGTAGATGATTTTATCTTAAAATTCAATAGCTAGATGGCCTTGCTTCTATTGTCAACTGGACATAAAGGTATAGGGTTATCAGCTTGCCCTAAAGGGTTTTCCAAATTCCAAGTATGTGCACATTCTGATCTACCAGAGTTACTTCCCTTCATTCCACTTTGTCAGTACTGACCGAGTTAAACAAGGGGAAGTAACTCTGATACTCAGGTTTCCTCTCACACAAACACCCCATCATAGGTTTCTATCAGATATCATTAATGCAAATGAAGCTGCTTAATATCTCTTTTTACAAAGAAACCAAATTCAAAAAGATGAACTTTATAAAAAAAATTCAAAATTTATTTGATGACGGATGTTGCACCCCAGCAGAAGTCTAGAGACATCAGGGTGAGCTCAAACAATATATGGTATAAATAAGACTGGAGAAACCAGAGAAAGCATGGATTCACCAAAGTTTTACACCTAAAGCTGAACACAGTGATTTGTGACTAGGTACACAAAGTCAAGCGGGCTAGGATACTTAAGCACATCGCATATTATAACTAAATCTCCACAGATACCTAGCTTAATATTTGTGGCAGTAAACATTTCGCTAATAACCATTTTTGTGTGTGAAAGACATCCATGCTCCCCAATCATTAAAAAAATTTGTTACAAAATGGTTACACAACCTGGAAGTTCATGTGAAATATTATGACCTTAAAATAGCAATAATTTGAATAAAAGAAAACCTACAATTGGATAATAGTACAGGACAATATATAAAACATAATTAAATGTAAAATACTGCAGGTGTAGGTCAAAATCATCACTGTAACCAGAGACAAATATTCTTTTATTTTACAGAAAGGTAAAAGTAACAATTACAGGCAAAAAATATGTATCACACGTGTTTTCTTCATTGAAAATGACTGGAGTAAAAAGTCAATTTTAAGAACTTCATTGATAACAAAATAAAAGGAAAATAGATTTCTTTTAAATCTTTTCGGTAATATTTGGAAGTTTTCCCAACCAAATTATTATAATATCACACTCAGTCTATAGAGAAAGTCAACAAACCATGAATAGCCAGTTATTTTAGTGGTTAAAACTTTCACAATTTTCACTTGAAATGAAAAAAAAAATCAATTTTAACCAAATTTAATTGTGATATATGAAAATTTTGTTAACTTACTTTCACAAAACCTTCTATGTATAATATTAGTTACTTGATTATGATTATTTCAAAGATCAATTTTTTAATAAGCATGTCATTATGTTGTGAAATCGCAAAAAACATCCTTGCAAAAATATCCAGCCACTGTGTATACAGAGTATTAGACAGAGTAAGAAGCATGCTCTACTTGATAAGAATCCTACCAAATACCTAGCACCTCTTGGAAGATCAATCTGGCATATATCATATGCTCCTAAATCTACAGATATCTGTAAGCAGAAGTTATAAATACATGTATAATGAAGTACCAATAAATTAGAATTGTGCGTGACACAAAGAGCTTACAACATGGTTTTTCTACTGTCAAAATGTTTCATTAATTTGGTAATTTACTATTTCCTATCTTATAAAAGTTATCATTATGTAATACCTATATATATATCATTTCTAACTCTCCTTCAAACCATAATAGTAATTTTGTATCGAAAACTCAGAGAATAGTTAAGGAAAGAACATGTGTTTAACTATCCCCTGTACTCCAGTAAACATGATTAACTCATTCAGCCCTGAAATTTCATAACAGACTAGTCTGCTCTATGTTTCAGGAGAGTCTATGTGTGTCTTCAGGGATGAATGAGTTACAGAGAAGGATAACTAGTATCACTTGTATAGAAACAGCCTTTTTGATTTACTAAAAATGGCTGATGTGCCATATTCTGGAACAGGAACTTGGTGCTATAAATAGGTGGGTGTAAGATCTGGGACTTGGCTACAGTGAAATACTATCAAGGTTGTGACCAATGTTAACGTACTTATTCCAATTAAGTTTCTGAAGTGTGAGAAAGTAACTAAAGCCTTATGTCTTGGCAAATTTCAATACTGGTCGGACTGACAGGCAAACAAAATGGAGACTAGATAATTAATTAGCTACCAAAGGTGCTGGATAAACAGATTAATGTAAAACCAAGGATGGGTATTTATTGGTGGTCATCATTAGAACTGCCCATACCAAGGTTAGGAACCAAATAATACAGAGATATTGTGCTCAAATGCTTTATTAGCAAAATGGTTTTAAAAATCTAATAAAAAAAATTCAACTAAAATGATGAAAGTTTACCCATTAATAACAATTATGATTCACATTCAGTTTGATGTAAATAATTTGAAATAAATAGCAATGAGGAAAAATCCTAAATGATTATAGAAGTTAATTAAAGATGCTAACAATATTTGAGAAACATTGTTGAATAAGACAATTTTGATGTAAATTGAATTCCATGGTTTTGCCAATTAAGTTCTGCCACAAAAGCGTTGCTTACAAATAAACAGAGATATCAATGCACATTGACTTATTCACAAATTCAATATACCAGATCCTTTCTTTTGATATCTTGTTTTATATTACTCTGAAACATACCTGGTAGCAAACATTTCTAATTTTGAACTTTTTGAAAATATTTTGTTGTCCTGAGCATTACCCCTCAGAGTCAAACAGTGGTTTGATTTGACTCATTTTCTAGCTTATTTTCTTTTCTTTTAGACAAGCCAAATTCCTTTTTGTTAAAATGCTGCTACTGGTATATTTTTGTCTGTGAAAAAGAGTTGTCTTTCCTTGACTGCACTCTCCCAACTCTCTCACACACCACAGCTTCCTGTATAAAAGTACATCTGTTCTAGTGAGGTTACATATGTTGTTTATAAATAAATAGTATTTTGGATATTTTATGTATCAGATAGATTATCAAATTGATATTAATATTTTAAAACTAATTTATGTGATTACTTGGTACTAAATGAAACTAGAATTATTTCAAAATAAAATACATGTATTTTACACTCTGAATAAAAAACACACTTAAAAAATTGTATCATGAATTTCTCCAGGTGCTCATCTTGATTAAAGCCTTCGTTTTATCCAGGAAATGATGTTTAAATGTCTAAATAACCAAAGCGGCTAAATCTGATAACCATTAAAGAAACAGAAAAAAAAAGTTTCAAAATAACATTTCTAAGACGTACGTATTCAAGATCTACCTTTTAGCACACAACTTATATGTTTACACCACATAGATGATCTAATAGAGGTTCATGAATCCAAGTCCAACAATATTATAGTCAATGAATCTTTTTTATGGTTAAATCATTAAAGGAACTGGAATCTAACTGACAATTCTTTCTATCCTATTATAACATATATTTTTTGTGACCATTGATGAAGGCATCATTCAATCCTAAAATAGCCATTTCACCATCTACATATGTACGGGAGCTTTGATGGTGTCTCCTTTACATGCAAAGCCAAATAAGGTATGATGTCATTATTTAATTTATTGAAAAAGGAAACAATTTTGTGGAGTGAATAACATGCAAGTCCTTTTATAATGTACTATCTGGAGATGATTCAAATTTTTCATAAATAAAGTCTCTTAGTCTTGCTTGCCATGTTCTTTTTTAATGAAACTACAGTCAAACTTTGCTATCTTAGGGGCATGAAAAATATTCAAAATATTCCGAGTATCCATTGTCGGATTGAGTATACTTTATTTAGATTTTTTTCTCCATTCAAAGTTAAGCTTTTCTGTCTAATGAGCTAATTGTGAATTACCAGTGTTTGACTGTTTACAAATAACAATAGCTTGTCATACAATTTAACTAATAATGACCAAGTGTGAACATTGAAACTGAAATATAAATGGTTTAATGTAACTAAAAGAGTGACTTTTTTAAAAATGATTGATCTTCCCCCTCATCCAAATATCCGGTTGGTTGAGAGGGATTCTCTGCGATGATGTTTGGAAACTGGAAAATGCAAGCGGTACAATGAAGCACAAGTTGAAACATGTTTTTTCCATTTTTGTGCCACATTGAGGCCAGCTTGATGTCAAGCTATTGGGCGTACCCACTTGACTATATAGCCTCCGTATACACTACCAACAAGTATATAGATCCATAGACTAGACTATTTGAAGTGTTTGTGTAAATCATTAAATATTTCTCTGATAACTAAATAAAAAATACAAAGGAAAATTGAATATCAGATTTCTTCTTTGCATGAGTTTTCTTTTAGAGGGCTGTCAAAGTAATTTTGACAAAATTTAACACATTTCCAATCTGTGAAAACTTTGTGGATCAACAATTAACACCTTTAATAAAGACAAACTCTATGCAAATCCGATTCATGATAAATAAAATGAAAATTGATTTTTTTTTCACGAAATGGATGAGATTTATAGGTTTACAATGTTATATCGTATGAGATACTTGATAATTGTTATAGTCTTTAAATGATATACATCTTTACAGAAAATCTAAAATATTTTTTAAAAATTTTCGATATAAATGCGGCTCCTGTGAAAGTTCTTGGCTACAACATATGATCCACGTAAGACAGTCAGCTCTCTGTGTTTACATTGACGTCTCTGTGCTGTCACGCAGCGGTAACGAAATTTATGTCCGATCATGTGGATTCCATCGGCGAAGCCTGTTACAACTTTGCTGCAAGACTATCATCACGATTCCTGCTCTTCTGGGAGACTATCATGAGAGATGCCACTGTCAGGTCGAGGTGATTTAAGGGAAGGAGACTTAGACTGAGGAGGAGAGGTGACAGGTCCAGAGCCAGTGTCTGTCCGAGGTTTGGCTGATTCTTTAAATGTCAGCTTATGGCTCTCTATCTGCAATCAACAATTATATATTATTAAAGTGGTGACAATATCAACAGCAGGCAAAATAACTTCCATTAGTTACAAGTTTATAAAAATTTCAAAATTTCTACATCAAAATGCATGTAACAGATTTATTTATGTATACATGTATATTTGAAATTAAAGTCTTTAACATGATTTATTAATAGACCTGGTCAAATAATTTTGCTTATGGATTTCTTAACTTTGCATATTCTTTTTATTAAGCTTAGTACCAGGTAATCCTATTATTAAGAAGCTGATTAAATATTTTGAATGTCTTACTTAGCTAGACCTCTTTGACCCAAGAAACGGGTCACAACCATGTATAAACTTGACTGGATTACATTTGATATACTGCTGACCTATTATATAAATAATCTTTCAGGATTTTAACACTGAAAGAGAACATAGTGGTGATTTGTAGGCCAGCTACTTTAATATTTTAATATATTTTCCTAATGTGACAAACAAGTAAAAGACATGGATGGTATCGCCAGCTTTAACTGGGAAGCAGCAGAATTTTCATATTGATCAAGTTACAAAAAAATTTGTGGCAGTTATTGCCCAGAAACCAAGCATTACAGACCAATAGACAGACAGACCCCTTTTGGTGAAAGAGGGGGATAAAAATCATGACAACTTTCTTTTCTGTATTGGAACAAATAATTTCACTTTCATTTACATTACACTGGGTCTGGGTGTCCCATATATTGGTCCCTAACTACCAGTAAACTTAGCATTATGGAGTGCAATAACTAGGACAGAATAGGATGTCACTTTACTTCTGGAGGTGTATAGGAATAATTCAATTCACAGCTAGATGAATTCAACAATGGATGCATCATTACATGTTGACAAAAGTGCATTGCTTCTGAAATACTGAAAGAAAAAAAAAAGAGGAAAAAACAACATTTCCCAAATAGGGATCTCAAAAGTCCTTTGATCATTGTACCATAATCATTCTGTGTAGAAACCTGAACAATTCATGCCGTCATAACTCAATACTCTTATTCAAATATCAAATGGAGAAATTTAAACCCCTCATGTCTCAATGTTATAGGGTTAAAAAGAAAATTAATTAATTTGGTTCTCGCTACCATAAACCTTTAATCAGGTTTGAATATAATGTAAAAATCCTCATGGTGTCAGGGCAATACAATCAGGAACACATACGGATTCCCGTCAGTCATATTTGTATTGATGATCTCACAATCATCAACTCAGAGTCATTTAAGTGCCATATTATATATACCCATACGATCAATCAGACAAAATCAAATAATATCTTGTATGATATCTGACATTGGTGGCAGAGTAAGGTGGGAAGGAACACACCATCTACACTTAGACATGACCTTAGACAGCTGATACACATCATAAAATAACCTTCTATGCTCCTTTAACGTGTCACAAATGACCATTTCACCTATTCTCTGAACATTGAAAGACTTAACTTGTGTATGATGATAAATACTTATTAAACAATCCACAATATGCCACTCTGTGCCACCTTGGATCATTTTAAAATACCTAAATTGCTCCAAAAACAACAATATGCCACTCTGTGCCACCTTGGATCATTTTAAAATACCTAAATTGCTCCAAAAACACAGATATGAAAGTGTCTTCATAACAGTATCTTTTGTCCCAAGTAATATTCTTATAGCTTCTTTTATTTTAGTGTTATTCGAGACTCCTGCCAGATAATAGCCTATCTGCTGTGTCTTACACTCCCAGGTGATGGAAGGTCAGACGGCAGACGGCCATTGGACCCCTAAGTAACAATGCCACATTAGTTTTCTATCACCACATTAGCACTATGCTTCCATTACCTAAATTAGTACAACATTTCTGGCAGATTGCCTTTTATACAGAGCCTTACCAGGAACTGAATGGTCCTCTATTAGATAACACACTTCAATTACATAAATGCACAGGAAAATCTCTTAAAGGAAAATGTCTCCATAACTTCAATTAAACCATGACTATAACATCCTCTATAAATGAAAGTGCTCATAGGGTATGAGAAAAAAGTAAACATTACAAGAGCTATGTAGATTGTTTTCCGATCAAATTCTTCGAATCCAAACAGTATGCAAAGAGAAAATAAAACAAAAGTTTTTATTCTCTTCATTAGAATGTATCCACAGCACACAATTTTATTAGCACAGCAGGCAGCTGAGTAGGACCTCTATCACTGTGGAGAAGATTAAGCCATATATGGCTGGAATGTCTAGATATCATACTGCTAGACCTACTTCATTTTTGCAAGATACAAATTATATCAATACAGTGAGAGCTTGAATACAATTTTTTTTACAAATAATGGTATCTTAACATAAAATGCAGGGTTGTTCATAAGATTACTTGATCTCGAATTCAGGTAATAGAAAATTTGTTGGAAAAACTGTTTTGCAGTACTCTGGCCTTGCTTCATCTCTCTATATCCTAACACATCTTAATGTACCTTTATAGCAGACACAGTCTGTTGAAAGCCAGATTACCTAAGGGTAATAGTTTGTCAAATAAGTGCACTTTAGAATCTATGATAAATTCTTCATTAGCTAATAATGAAAGATGTAAATCTAAATGAAACTCAGCACCAGGTAAAATAGACACAAATGGGCCATTTTAGTGGTAAGAGTGCAGTGATAATAAAGGTAACATCGTAGCTGTGGACTCGGGAGTGGGGGTCACCTGGATTAACCACAGCAGTATGATCTTATTTAAAATGATGTGTAGTAGAAATAAATTCCATTGATATAACTGAATGGGACTCTCAACATTTGCATCATTGACAATATATACCATGACAAACATGCTTACATGAACAGTTATTGAATGAGATATAGGAACAGTAATTATTTTGTACTATAAGGTATATTTGTGTAATGCGAGTGGTGTATAGGGCGCCATTCTAGCTTTAGGTAGTAGGAATTTCTCTACCAAAAGGTAGATTGCCCCTTTGTGATCTGAAGGTTGCAGGCACCATATAAGGCTGGTTTGTTTTTCACTAACTCTCATCTACTACAGGCTGGGAGCCATGGATCGATGCAAGATGCTGGAGGAGAGTGAGTTGAAAGTCTTTGTATAGAAGAGGAGTGTAAAATGGATGAACGGTCTCAATTAATTCCAGCTTCAAACTTCCCCTTACTTAAGTTACTGAGTGTTGGCCTTGTGACCAGAGGGTCATATGTTTGAGTCTTAACCAACTCTCTCCTATTGCATGTGTAACAAGAGTGGAAAACGGACGGTATCTCTGTATTGACTGTGTGGAATTAAGTGCTGCCATTAGTTTCATTAAGTAAGATGATTTTGTTCATCTAATCCTGTCTATAGAACACACATGACATTGTACAATGTGATATGTCCACTATGTCGTCACGGTCACAGGCCTGTAATCCTTTATCAACTCCATTTTGTTTATCTGCTGATGCCAAGCAAACTTTATTGGAATAGGAATGCTAATCACCCCCGACTCATCAACCCTGTAACCTATAAACGTGACACAATGTTATTCAACTCCCTAATCCCAATTAACACATACATTGAGTGTCGACTTTCAACTACTGCATGTCGATCACTGTTAGTGAGTCTGAAAAATAAATAATGATAATAAATATAATATAATACCTTCTCTGATGAGTGTGATGTACCAGGAGTTGTTCGCTTAGATCTCAGTCGTGGAGAACCTATGTCAAATGTATAAACATATATCATCAACACCCAGTACCTGGTATGTCACTCCATGCTGTACATTATATCACAATATGCAGCACACCATATATACTTATATCTGCAGGTTGTAAATCCTCTACGTAAAACTGATATTGTCTTTTTGACATATTGTCTCCAAACATAAAGCAGTTTGTGTCTATATGTGATCCCAAAGCTGTGATGATGCCAGGCGTACGTCATACAAATGAAGTGATGATGTGAGAACACATAAAGTGATGATTTCAGACACATGAAGTGATGATGTCATAAACATGAAGCAATAATGTAAGTAATGCCAGTCAAGAGTTGGTGAGATACTGAAGCCAAGTTCAAGTCTCTGTAGACTATGTGAAAACCATGAGAGGTCAAATAGAGACAAATATGTGAAAGCAGAATATCATCAATGTTAACTGAAATTCAGTTTTTTATTGTGAAACAAACCACTATACACGGAGCCTGTAACGTATGAAACCACTATGATGGAGCCTGTAATGTGTGATGGTTGATACAAATGATGTATAATGAACTTTGCATGCATCATGTCAAGTTATCATGTTTGACACACAGTAAAAGAATAATCACTCCTCCAAAGCCATGCATGGTCAGCAACACATACCTTTGACCATAGTGGTTTTTATCCTTCAGATCATGGAGTCTATGTCAAATGTATTAATATAGTTTAATCATCACACTCGGTCCCCTATGAGGACACACTCCATGCAGGACATAGTACATCTAGCCTTTATTTTGTCCCATTTTGTCGTGTTCTGTAATACAGCGTTTTTCTATCCATAAGATTGAGTGTTATAGTCAGCAGCAGTGTGGCCCTATCATAAAAGGACACATCACAACTTCTTAAAACACCCACAATCAACACCTACCCATCTAACACCCACAATCAACACCTACCCATCTAACACCCACAATCAACACCTACCCATCTACCATTCAGTGGACGTCATTCTTCTGCATCATTTTTAATTACCAAGGTCTATAATACAAACTACATCCTGGTCACCAGGAGCAAAGTTAATCACTAATATCAAAGAATACAAGATATCTGTCATAAAGGTCAAAATTACAAAATCTCAAAACTCTTAATAGATGCCTACATTCTGATCAATTTTATTTGCTGCCATGTATAAGTTAACACAAATGCAACAGGTTAATGGAATGACATGTACTGCCTGCCAACTCTATCACATTGGTGGACTTCAACATGATGACCCAGGTAAAAGCTTGTGTCTTGGCCGACCCAAGATGACTCAGGATATATGTGCTGACTTGGAGAGGCACCAGGGTCTAAACACTTTGTAAAACTTAGCTTTCACAACACATCACAAAGAGCATGTCACATATATATGTTATGATTACTGATTTGTACTTTGAGGAACATCCATCCTCCCCCACCCCCCAATCCACCCACCCCCCACCCCCCAACACATACACATCTCCTTCATTCAATTCTTCACAATGATTAGTCAGTACCAGGATAACAGTTACTAAAGAACATCATCACCATGCAATATTAAAACATGCAATCATATTGAACAACTTCTCGGGCTTTCATTATCTTAAAGGATAGGGGTAAAGTGGCAGGGGGTATACTTTCTATAAAATCAATAGGCTATGAAATATAATAATTTTAGGGATACCACAGCCAACTACAGCAGGCAAAAGGTATCAGGTGCTGCCGTTGTATAGAAACCCATGAACTTCTTACTCTGATGTCCTTCACTTTCACGCAGAACATGTATCCAACTTAAAGGAGAGTCAGATCTCCTATATCTTCCAGAAAATGTTTCCTCGTCACAAAATACTTCTGAATATGATATAATATTTGGTTTGAATTATGATCAATATACAAAAAATGTAGTAGTGTGTGTTTGAGTATTGGAATTCAGATCAAACAATTAATCAATATCATAGAAAAGGTTTGGGAACAAATCCAAATGAATTCAATGGAAGAATATAACTTTCTATGTTTTATATAAATTATACAAATAATGTATTATCTCAAAATATCCTGCCTGATATTAGTCAAACAGCAACTTACTGACAAATCTTGAGCATTTTCATCAAGGGTTGCTAGTTTGATATTGATGCAAGCTAAAATCAGGCCAGCAATCTCAACATATGTTAAAGCAAACACCATTCTGCATCAATAACATGTCTAGCATACAGCCTCAGCTTGTTATAATTAAACTAATTAAAAGCTTCCCCAAGATTTCACAGGTTCACTGTGTTTTCTAATCTATCATCAATTAAATAAACATTTTATGTTTCCTTGGCAAAATCTACATGAGATAAATGCTAATTTGTAGCATCATATGCAAAATAGGTTTTGATAATTAGTAAAACCACAATTAAGGATCTAGTTATTAGTCAATTACATTAAAAACAACAGTGTCCACTTCACACATAACACAAAGTGAACAAACAAGCCGATATTGGTGTAATTTGGAGAAGAAACAAGCCTGTTATTTCAGATTAGTAGTGTTTACAGGGCACAATGGATTCTGACGATTGAGTTATCTGTTCCTGTTCCAACAGGTCTAAATTTTATCATAATATTGAATGTGAAATTTCATTTCCTTTGTGAATTTATAATATAACTTTATACTTTGTGACACAATGGATAGTACATTGTGTAAGGAGCAGATAACTCGACCATAAAATGATAGAAATAGGTGGAGAAACTTGTGTATAGTAAAATGTCCTGGTCATCAGACCAAGTCTAGCATTATAGAGAACTGAAAGTTTAGGTCTACACAGTTGTAAATATCGTGGTCATCATGCAGACCAAGTCTAGCATTAAAGAGAACTGATAGCTTAGGTCTACACAGTTGTAAAGAAACCCCCACATCATGTACATAGTCTAAATGTACTGTATAGCTTATAGTAACTCGCTGATAATATATTATCAAAACATTTTGAAAGGTTTTCTTTTTTTCAGTGTCAATACTGCTTCGTGTACATAAGGATATAAAGTACATTGGAATTAAACTTTAAAATTAAGTTACATGATGTGTAGACTTTACAAAGAACATGAAGAAAGAAATGGTATATGTTAAATGTCCTCAAATCTGATCACCAAGTTTGTTGAGCATTTAAATTCTGACAGTGAAATTTGAAACCAAATATATGTGTTGGCCTACAAAATTTGAATAAGAGATCACATTCACATTTAACCTTTGCTGAAATTGATCTTAATGAGGACATTAATGTTACCATTTTTGTTCAGAATTGAGAATATTTACCGTATTTAACCAGCAGTAAGCCCATGTCAAGTGGAATTAATGCATACACATATCTTGCAATTAAATAAATGGCAACAAAATGAAAGTTTAATGCTCTATCCAAAACCCTATATATATAGAAGGCTAGGTTGTATAAACTGTCCATATGGGCACACTGCGGGATAAATACGGTAGACTATTAGGTTCTATAGAGGATCAAGTGGCCTTCCCCTAGACAAAAGGTGGACTTACTCATCAGCCAATCTGGGATGTCCTACTCTGGTTTCTACTCCTGCCTATATATACATGTCATATACAAAATTATAGCAATGTCAAGGTCATATCTTCAGACATTACAGCAATGTCAAGGTCAAATCATCAGACATTATAGCAAGGTCAAGGTCATATCATCAGATATTATATCAATGTCAATGCCATATTGGGTTAAAGATGCTACATCTAACTAAACTTTTCATCTGGTTAAAAAAATAGACGAAATAATTCATCTGGTTAAAAAAATAATACATGAAATATAAAACTTATCAGCTAGAAATAACTTTTTTGTAAAATCAAAGATATTAAAAGATCAAATTATTGGAAAATTTAGTGTTATTATGATAAAAATCATTACCAGTTTTAAAACCCAAACTTTTTAAAAGTGAAGAAAACACAAATATAGTGTACTTTCCATCCTGGTTTACAAATAAAAAACAAACTTTTATTACTCTATAAAAGAAATGTAGCACATTCAACCTATCATGGACCATTTCTCCCTACAGATAATTTCTCCTGAATGATGTTTTATTTATTTCATAACAATTATTGACCATTTTATCACAAAAGAATAGCTTGAGTGACTTATGTTCAAGACCTTCAGGAGATTTTAGATCAAAATGTATTTACCTCTCAATGATTTGCTCAAAAACAGATGACTTTGAAGTTATAAGCTATATTTCCTATTGGTGTATAACCCTATCTCTAATAATCACCTGCTAGTGGGGAAAGGTTATCCATTGATCCGCGAGGATACGGCCAGATTTTCATTGGGATTTTAATATCCCCACCACCTGGTTTATGATCTACATTTTCCAAGGAATTCACTTTGGCATGGCTTTGCCACTGTAACTTCTGGCTTTCCACACTCACATTTCCACCTCCAGGAATATGTCCAGCATTCTCAAGCGATCCCACTTTTGCATCTGCGCGCCAACGAGGCGTATCAGTCACGATGGCGACATTTCCACCGCTTGGTTGGTAACCTGAGTTTTCAAGAGAGCCTACTTTAGGGGAAGCTTTCCAATTTGTTTTTTCATTGACTATTGAAACCTGCCCTCCACCAGGAATGTGATCACGGTTTTCAAGAGATCCAACTTTAGGATTTGCTCTCCAACTTAAAGGCTCTGTATGAATTTCCACATTCCCACCGCCCGGCTGGTAACCAGAGTTATCAAGAGAACCAACTTTAGGTGAGGCTTTCCAGCTCTTTTTCTCGTTGACTATCGAAACCTGCCCACCACCTGGAACATATTCACGATTATCAAGAGATCCGACTTTAGGATTTGCTCTCCAATTCAAGGGTTCCGTGTGAATCTCCACATTCCCACCACCTGGCTGGTAGTTCTTGTTGTCCAATGAACCCACTTTTGGTTGAGCTTTCCAGTTTGTTTGCTCAGTAACAACCTGAACATTACCTCCTCCAGGCTGATGGTTCTTGTTTTCTAACGATCCAACTTTGGCTTGAGCTCGCCATTTGACATTTTCTGATAAAACTTGGACATTTCCCCCACCAGGCTGATAATCCTTGTTCACTAAAGAGTTCACTTTTGATTGCTTGTTCCAATTGACTTTCTCACTGAGGATCTTAACGTCCCCGCCGCGAGGTGTGTGGCTGGAATTCTCTAACGATCCCACTTTGGAACTAGCATTCCATTTAGGAGGAGCATCAAGAATTTGAACATTGCCTCCTCCTGGCTTATACCCTTTATTATCTAATGATTTCACCTTTGACCTTTTCTCCCATTGTAATTTTTCATTCATGATTTGAACATAGCCCCCACCAGGAGTATGCTGTGCATTTTCCAAAGATCCCACTTTTGGTTTTCCGTTAAATCTTTTTGGCTCCACAGGGACTTCTAATCTCCCCGTGTTTGGGTTTTCACGAGCTCCTTTCCAATTATGCTCAATTGATCGGTTGGCATAATATTTTGGAAATATGATTGTTCCTTGTTTGTCCTCATCACTAGCGTAACTTGTTGGTCTCCTCTGAGTCCGAGAAATGTGATCCGGGTCCAAGGAGCCTATTTTTGACTCTTTTTTCCAGTTGACGGAATATCTAGGAATTTCCTTTTGGCTTTGTTTTGGCTTGTGCTGAACATTTTCAAGTGAGTTGACCTTAGGTTTTCCTTGGAATCCTAAATCTATATCAGGAAGTTTTGTGTATTGTGAACGTGACTTGTTATCACGCACCATTGTTCTTGTTGCCATGGATATCTTTCCTACGAAGGAAGCAATTCACTTTTAAAAGTAACTTCTAGTTTTCTTACAAAGTGATATTAAAGTTTCCTTATTAAAAGTTTTAAATGTCATAAGAAAGTCAAACATCACTACAAGTAGCTACAAAAACATCTTGACTCACTTCAGTATAACCAGGAGAAGACTCAAAAGATCATTCCAATATAGGCCAATTACCTGGCTAAAGCATCCAGTCAAAGGCTTCACACAGGGTACAAAATTACTCAATACACCAAAGTACTCAAGTATCTAGCTACCAATACCAAAGTTTCTCTGTACTAGAAAGTTGTGTTGGGTGTCGTTAGGTCGCTATAGGGACAAGTGACAGTGAACACATCCGTGTCTACAGTTCAGGTTCATATTTGTCTAAGACAATCACACTATCAGTAGTCCACCATATTCCATAGCCTACTGTTTTAGCCTTATCAATATCCAAATCCTACATAAACACAGTTCCTCTCCCCGCAGAGTCTTTGACAAACATTCACCCACGGTGTTCTACAGAAGTTTATCTGAGCATGTGTGACATTCACAATCTCGTTTCTCCTCAGTACTTGTAATCATTCTGTTTACAGCCTGTTTGTATTTATTCTCTGGTCACCATTTCTACATCCTTGTATATCGACTTTTACTTGCATTTAAATGTATTCCACTGTCACTGTTCACCTTAATTCAGTATTTAAGGTCAGAGGTTAACTCCTGTGTACTTGGACACCCAAGAAAACAAGTGTATACATACAGGTGTATACCTGGCACCGCAGACAAGTGACACTCAGCACACTCTTCGGCAAAGCAATAAAAAACTTCAAAATTTATAGACACTTTTAAAATTACATATGCTGCGCCTCAAAAATCACTTTTTACTGATTGTTACAGATAGGTGTTAGACGTATCCATGGAGTTGGAATCTAATGTAAACTCAATGATTGCTTTTCCATGGCCGTGTCATTCAAACTTACAGACATTTAAACATGTGTTTAAATACTTCATTTGACAAAGGTTTTAATAATCCCATATCTTAGTCGTTGTTCCTTTTAAATTCTCCGACCAAGGGTAATGTTCAGTACTCTCTGAATGTTGACAGTAATTATTACGCTGTTTTAAATCCAGTTTGTATGGCCACTAGCAGATCAATTGTAATCCCCATTTTGTGTGTAAGTGCCATATTCATTCAGTTGTAGAAACTTTTATTGGAATGGCTATACCCACACCTATCTAGATCTGGTAGTATCGGGTAATTCAAGAACATTCCAAACCAACGGCCACACTCTGTTTACAAAGATTGGTTATCTTACTTCACAACACCCTAATTATATACTTCATATATCTATTAGGTTTGATAATCATTATATAAATTAAATTAAAAATTTGATATATAACTTTATCAAAATCTGTCTATAATATAGAAATTAACTAATAGAAAAAATATGAATTTTGTGTGTGATTATCACCGTCAATGATAGAGTTTGTAAACTAAGTATGCCAAGTTGTGCAGATTTGATTAGAGATAATTAACAATAGGCTGTGTGCTTTAATATAGTGTGCCCTATTGGGTGTCTAAGTAGTTGCTATATTATCAATATTAGTAATCCCACGGGGTTATGGGCCTTATCTAACGATCTGCCGGCAGTCGATATTACCTGGTCATTTACACCTGGCGTCTCATTCATACTCGTTACCCACCTGATCAGGGCCAATCTGATCATAGAAACAATACCTTAGGTCAGATTATGTAGATATATATTAATTTGTACTGATCAGAAGATCTTATATTCATGGCTTATATAATATATAAAGGAAGTTATTAAATCATTTTATCAGAAACAGATATTCAGTGACTTTAAATCATATTACTTATCACAGAACCTAATATTTCATCAATAGGAGTGAAAACAGTTATTATTTATGAATTTTTATGATTCTATCAAAGAAACTCAGGCTTTTTTAATGATCATTGTTCAGCTTTATAGTCGTGTAAGGTTATTCTTAGTGGTGGAAAGCCACAGTATCACAAAAAAACACCAATCTAATAGCATAACAACTGCCCCACACTCGTACATCTTTCTCAAACTCCCAAAATAGAGGTGAAGCAGTATGAAAGTGGAAGAATGTAAAGCACCTTAACCACCCAGCCACAGTATCCCAGTATATATGTAACCCTAATGAATACTAGCCACAATGGACCTATCGACTAGACAGAGCTTCTCTTAGCTTGATCGGTTGAGTGTCAAACTAGTAATATTATTAGGCCAGAGGTCCAGGGTTTCATTCCTGGCAGAGTCAGTGATTGTGTTAATGTAAAATCCTACAATCTGTTATAAAAGTAACATGTATAGTATAACGAAATTTTATAATTGTTTACCTATATTATTATATTGAAAGGCATGTTTTCATAGAGAGCATTTGTTAAACGTGTACGTTACATATGTGATTGAGGCAATAAAAAAATATTAAAAATAAAAAAACATGTACAGTATCAGTGATAAGATACACATATATAAGAACTTTCCAGAAACAATATCCTCTACATATTCTAATACATCTGTGTGAAATGTTTCTTTAAAAAAAAAAAAATAATAAAAAAAGTCCCCTCCTTTATTAAACAGAGTCAATTAATGCATTTAAAATGAATATTCCCATATGACCTTTTTTTTTAAATACCTAGCGTGACAGTGGTGCCACTAGGGACCTGTATAATAACTTCAGTTGATCATAATGATATTCTATACTCTATATGTTCTGACATTTCTCACCTAGGACCAGTAGCTAGGCATTACAGACACTGACAAACTGCTCTCTTACATGTATATCTCTGACATTTCTCACCTAGGACCAGTAGCTAGGGCATACAGACACTGACAAACTGCTCTCTTACATGTATATCTCTGACATTTCTCACCTAGGACCAGTAGCTAGGCCTTACAGACACTGACAAACTGCTGTCTTACATGTATATTTCTGACATTTCTCACCTAGGACCAGTAGCTAGGGCATACAGACACTGACAAACCGATGTCTTACATGTATATCTCTGACATTTCTCACCTAGGACCAGTAGCTAGGGCATACAGACACTGACAAACTGCTCTCTTACATGTATATCTCTGACATTTCTCACCTAGGACCAGTAGCTAGGCCATACAGACACTGACAAACTGCTCTCTTACATGTATATCTCTGACATTTCTTCACATTCCCTATGGACGACCCATGTAGCTTCTTGCCATACATGACAACTGACAAACTGCTGTCTTACATGTATATTTCTGACATTTCTCCACCTAGGACCAGTAGCTAGGGCATAACAGACACTGACAAACTGCTCTCTTACATGTATATATCTGACATTCTCACCTAGGACCAGTAGCTAGGCCATACAGACACTGACAAACTGCTCTCTCTTACATTGTATTATCTCTGACATTTCTCACCAGGACCAGTAGCTAGGCCATACAGACACTGACACAACTGCTGTCTTACATGTATATCTCTGACATTTTCTCACCTAGGACCAGTAGCTAGGGCCATACAGACACTGACACTGCTCTCTTACTTGTATATCTCTGACATTTCTCACCTAAGGCCAGTAGCTAGGGCATACAGACACTGACAAAACCTGTCTTACATTGTATATCTCTGACATTTCTCACCTAGGAACAGTAGCTAGGCCATACAGACATCTGACAAACTGCTCTCTTAACATGTATATCTCTGACATTTCTCACCTAAGGACCAGTAGCTAGGCCATACAGACACTGACAAAACTGCTGTCTTACATGTATATCTCTGACATTTCTCACCTAGGACCAGTAGCTAGGGCATACAGACACTGACAAACTGCTCTCTTACATGTATATCTCTGACATTTCTCACCTAGGACCAGTAGCTAGGGCATACAGACACTGACAAACTGCTGTCTTACATGTATATCACATATGTAACAATTTGAATGATCATTCTGTTACATGTGTATGTACATAAACTATGTTTCATCAGAAGAGGGATTAGTGTTGAATTTAAAGGTCCTGGCATGTGGTAAGGGTTTTATCAACAATTCCTACGTAATATAACAGGCTCTAGGCAGAATGTAAGTTATGTTTCATAACAGATAATGCCCTGTAAATCTGGGAATGTTATAAATAATATCTCAGAACTGGAATGATCAATATCAATTTGTAACTGGAAAGACAATGTGAGTTAAAAACCCATGTGGGCCAGTTTATACTCACAGTTTGTGGTTTTTTTCTCCAGAACTCTGGTTTTTTCTACTACTCTAAATACTGGTTTGCCCTTAGAAAACCCTTCTTGGTAATTAGGCATAAAATCAAATCAATCCAAGATCACAACATGTAGTGTAATGTACAATGATCATCAGACCAGGAGTTCCAGGAGAGTCAGCATCTCCTGATGTAGCAGTAACAGCTGCTTCACAGGTAAAATATAGGTAACATTAACACGACAGTCTACAGGGTTATATGTACATCCCAGTCTACAGGGTTAGTCTACAGGGTTATATGTACGTCATAGTCTACAGGGTTATATGTACATCCCAGTCTACAGGGTTAGTCTACAGGGTTATATGTACATCCCAGTCTACATGGTTATATGTACATCCCAGTCTACATGGTTATATGTACATCCCAGTCTACAGGGTTATATGTATATCCCAGTCTACAGGGTTAGTCTACAGGGTTATATGTACGTCATAGTCTACAGGGTTATATGTACATCCCAGTCTACATGGTTATATGTACATCCCAGTCTATAGGGTTATATGTACATCCCAGTCTACAGGGTTAGTCTACAGGGTTATATGTACATCCCAGTCTACAGGGTTATATGTACATCCCAGTCTATAGGGTTATATGTATATCCTAGTACAGGACGTTATAACCTCCATTAGTCAATGCTTATCTGTTTTCATTTATCAATACTTTCACACACAAAGGTATGCATATATGTAATTATTTAAATGTTCTGTTTATTGCAAGGTCATTAAAATATGAAAAGGTACAGGAATATAGGAGCAGTTTTGAAGTGACATGAAGATTGTAACAAAAATAGAAATGTACAAACTAAAGCAGCTACTCGTATATAATGTATAAATGGTCAATGAAGTTAAATATTGCACAAATACATAGAGAGAATGAGTGAAGTATTGTTTATATCTACATATATTCCTACAGCACTATAACCACTAACATTACTCTCAGCTTTGAAGTAAAAATACATTAAAAATGTTCATCATAAACTTTTAAAAAATTTCCAGCTATTTTGGAATGGTTAAAACCAGTCTTTTGCCATAAATTTTATAGAAATAAAGCAATTTGTTAAACACCTGTACTTTATCACCTATCATTTATCAAAGTTTATTGCATTTCATCTATTGTGTCTGAGAAGTCTATGTATCACTGTCCTGATTCTTGATCGAGTGAGACTTCTCCAGACGATTCCTCAGAGACCTGCGTCTGCTCCGTCTCGTTTGCTGGCTCTGAATCTTGGCCCGTTTCCATGGATTCTGCAACAATTTCATTCCACGGTAGTTTTTCTGTCACCACCTGGAAGTTGCCACCCCCTGCCTGATAATTTTTGTTGAGTAACGATCCAACCTTCGGCTCAGCTTTCCAGTTCAGTTCCTCACTAGCATATTCCTTATTTCCCCCTCTTGGTTGGTAATGTTTGTTCACTAGTTCCTCGGACCGGTAAGTCTTATTTCCCCCTCCAGGCGTGTGATCTCTGTTTTCTAGTGAACCAACTTTCGGCGACGCCTTCCATTCTAGTTCCTCCGTTTTATAAGTCACATTGCCTCCACCCGGCTGGAAATTTTTGTTGACAAGAGATCCAACTTTTGGGGAGACGTCCCAAACAAGTTCCTCTGTGTGGTAAGTCTTATTACCTCCCTTGGGTTTATGAGTCTTGTTTACCAATGAGCCAACCTTTGATTCCGCCTTCCAATTGAGTGGCATAGTCTTGTATTCCACATTCCCACCACCGGACTGATAGCCAATATTTTGCAAGGAGCCCACTTTTGACTGGCCATTCCATTTCTTCTTCTCCGTCAGTACCTGTACATTTCCTCCTCCTGGCTGATAGTTTTTATTGTCCAGAGACCCCACCTTGGAGGAAGCTTCCCATTTGACGGGATATTCAATAGCTTTCTTGCGCTTTTTGGTTGGTACGTAGCCAATGTTATCAAACGAACCCACTTTTGACTCCACATTCCAGTTGAATTTCTTATTGGAGATTTCTACATATCCCGTTTTTGGCATGTAATGGATATTTAGAAGTGATCCGACCTTTGAACTCGAGTCCCACTGTGGTCTTTCGTCAGGAATTTCCACGTTTCCACCCCCAGGTTTATACCCAGCATTCTCCAGTGATCCCACTTTAGGTTTCCCAACAAATTTCTTTGGTGTCACTGGAATCTCAAGTTTCCCGGTTACAGAATTTTCACAGGCTCCTTCCCACTTATCCTTGACTCGACTAGCATGGGTTTTCGGGAGGACGATTGTCTTGGTGTGCTGGGTATCGTTCCAATCCCTCTGTTTCTTTTTGGTCCGCTCTATGTGCTCAGGGTCAATGGACTTGACCTTCGCCTCACTTTTCCAGATGACAGGAAATGAAGGGACTTCCTTATAACTCTGTTTTGGTTGATACTGAGTGTTTGACATAGAGTTCACTTTAGGCTTTCCACGGTACCCCATGTCGATACTCGGCAGATGAACCCAGTTAGACTTGTCACGCGGCCCACGTTTTTTTGTAGTTGTTTCCATTTTTATGTCTCTTTCACTTCCTCTTCTCTAGAAAAGTTCCTTTAGCATCAACTAAAATCTCCAACAGAAGAAGCTTGACTTTTGATAGCTTTAGTTCACTTTGTCTATATCCACTTGACTTTTACTTTAAATGTAGATATACAGACTTATATGTACGTAGGATATGATCAACTTATCCGCCAATCACTACTGATATCAAGAGAGAATAGATATATATTTGGTCAATCTAAACACAATAAATAAGTCACATGTGCAGACCAATCCACTAAATGTCCAAACAAATCCGACTTAAAACTATCTACTCTGGCTAACGGATATATGTTGTTAGCTGGTAGTACAAATCACCCGAGATCCTAATCTACCTTTCTAAAACCAATTACCTCTATACCTTTAAACTTCCTTTTGATTAAGGCAATCGTGCTTTTCCGACAATAAATCTAGACAGGAGATATTACTTAAGAATAAAAAAACAAAGTGATTTGGGAAGGGTTGGTGTATACACAAAGACATGTATCATATCACTCCCACAAAGCTATGGTGAATTAGAGTTTCCTAAGTAGTCCAGTCTTTGCTTTAACCTTTTGACCTTGAGAAGTGACCACAACATATTTGAAGCATCTAATTGATGCTAGTATTATCCATATAAATACACACTATAAAAGTGGTAAACAAGAAGAAACTGTGCCGGGTATTGAGGAACTTATGGAATTTTTGTACTCACTCTGTTTTAGCCGAATGCATCATACAAGTGAAAGTGGACGATAGTAGTGTGCCACCAGCAAGGCTCGAACCCATGACTCAGAACTTACACAAAGATCCTAACTTTATATTGTTACATTAGGCTCGAACCCACGACTCAGAACTTACACAAAGACCTTAACTTTATATTGTTACATTAGACTCGAACCCACGACCCAGAACTTACACAAAGATCTTAACTTTATATTGTTACATTAGACTCTAACCCATGACCCAGAACTTACACAAAGATCCTAACTTTATATTGTTACATTAGACTCGAACCCATGACCCAGAACTTACACAAAGATCCTAACTTTATATTGTTACATTAGACTCGAACCCACGACTCAGAACTTACACAAAGATCTTAACTTCATATTGTTACATTCAGACTCCAACCCATGACCCAGAACTTACACAAAGATCTTAACTTTATATTGTTATATTCAGACTCGAACTCACAACCCAGAACTTACACAAAGATCTGAACTTTATATTGTTACATTTTGGCAATGTTCAGGTTTACTGTTGACTTTGTACAAATATGAACAGTATTGCATATGTGTTGAATAAACATTTTGAGACCCATTCTTTTTATGAAGATATTCATCACTTCATTATTTTCTGAAGACATTTTTATGAAGATATTCATCACTTCATTACTTTCTTTAAGAGAGAAAAGTAATGAGAAATCTTGAAAACTTCATTAAACAACATTAGCCTGATAGGTACATAAAAGCATGTACTTAATGAAAACAAAATTTATAGATCATTCACTGTAACTTTTGTTGAAACCAGGCCAATAGTTGTGAGAAGAGAAATTTCTAGACAAGTGTATTTGAAAGCGTTTGTGTATATTACTGAGACTTCCAATTCCTAGCCATTCTCTCTTTATCTTTAGATGAAGTGTGGCCTCTATAGGGAGACCTGTATATAGACCAATGTGGGGATGGGAGTTGTTACTGTCCTGTAGTACTCCCCAGGGATAGAACTCGACCTGTACATAGATCAATGTGGGGATGGGAGTTGTTACTGTCCTGTAGTACTCCCCAGGGTTAGAACTCGATTGTATATCACTTATACAAGGTTGTCTGATAATGTCCGATTCAATTTCTAACAACATCAATCATAGCTTTCCAAAGGTAAATTGATAGTTACAGAGCACCTGTGAATCTCATTCACTGTGAAATATTGATACGCTACCAGGTCTGTTATTCTTTTATACATTTTAAACCATTCTTTTCTAATTTAATAAACCTTACACTACAAGTTAAGTGAATTCTTGTCGGAGTTATCCTCAGGCGGTCTACGTGTATAGATATGTGATATTGATTGACAGAACCCTGGTCTGGCCTGCGTCCAATAAGCACAACAGAGTTCTGGTCGTATACCTGGGTGTTATTGTGTTTTATCGGTACTAAATACCTCATGTATTTCATACCACGTAATCAATAGATTATCCCAACACAAAGAGTGTATTTCCATTCCATATAGCTAACACCTTGTACCGTTACTTCACTAATTCTCTTTCAAAGATAACAAGAGGTCTTTAACTAAAGCCTTTACACTTACATAATGAAGTATTGGATAGGAGCTTTTGTTAACTTTGCGGTCCTTATAAACAGCATGACAAGACAGCTGGGACCATGAAGCAATATTACAGTACTTATCCCTCAATAAGACCATGCAATCTTATCCAACATCTATATTTAGACATATAAAACATGCTCCAATTTACATACCTACGATGAGCAAACCAACATCTGAAGACAGAGCCTCCATGATGGTCACTGTATGTACATGTAATTACCTCCATGTGAGAGTTTGTTGTCAGCATGAGGCTTGCCTAGTGCTGACCTGCCAAACTTTTTATTGTCGGGTTCAGGATATAATAACTTTAGCAACCTATCACTGTTGGGTTAATCATAACTCTCAAATAATTTCATTGAAGTGCAAGTCTATTCAAAAATTTTCGTAGTGTGGCCACAACATTCAGGGAAGTGAACTTCATATCTGATGATCAGTTCCAATTTAATGACATCATATAAAACCATGATAACACTATATTGACCTATATAACACTACATTGACCTATATAACACTACATTGACCTATATAACAGTATATTGACCTATATAACACTATATTGACCTATATGTCATACCATACGTCATCTGTAATACTTTTATTCCTTCACTCTGTGAAGTATACAATATCACCTGGTCTACCATAAAACAAATGACCTCTGTACCAGGATGGCCCGACCTTGTCAACTTATGTCTTCACTCTTTACCTATGCCTTTATACTAACACCTATTAATTTCTTTTTTGGTTTTGAAACTAAATACCATATGAACATCCTTCAGCATAAATTGTTCTAAAGCTGTCAGTGTGAAACTCTGTACTTGGAAACTTCCACATCAGATAGTTATAAATTGATGTTGCGAGGTTATGCTATGAGTGCTCAGCTTTACCAAATGTATCTGCACCTATTTCTGATTCAGTGACACAATACAGCTACACAACCTTTAGTTTTCATGAACTATAAAGGAAATTGATTTCTCAGAGTACGGTGTAAAACGACAAGAGAAATCATTTCACACTAAAGAGCTAGCAAAACTCATTATAGCATTGATTTTCCAAAGGTAAACAAATGTTGCCAATTTTTAAATTAATTTTGCTTCCACTGTTGAGTAAACTTATTTTACTGAATCAATGTACACTTTACCCAAACACATTGTAAGGATATGGTACACATGATTGGACCAGAACTGATCTATAACACACACCCGTAGCGCTAAGGTCTGATAAATAAAAATAAAAAATTTCTTTCATCTAGAGATTTCAAAACATTTGTCTAAAAAGTCTCTTCACAATGCTTTCATGCATCAAAGGGTGACAAGTCTTTGTGAGGAAAACATGTATATAATGTAGCATTCAATTTTGGTGCTCCTTACTATAACATATATGTAAAACATTCATACAACAGTAAGTAATACAAGAACAGTTTGTGTGACACAATTGTAAAACAAAATGTGGAGATTTAGTGGCACCAGATTGTATAAAATCAAAGAAACATAAATACTTTTAGAGAATAGATTGAAGAGAGAACTACTAAAATGACAGCCATTTCACATCTGAGGGGAAAATGAATATTACTATGTTCTTATCTAGGAGGGTCTCAATAAGATACTCTAGAAATATTCACATTAATGATTATATCCTGTAAACTTCACAACTTCTAATTAGAAAAATAAAGGTCAAGCCAGGCAGGGTAGGAACATATCCCACACATTATGGTACAGAATGAGGGTTATTAGGTGAGTGATATTGTGAACATCTTAAGATTGGTTCAATGACATGCAAGGGATAGATAAAGCAGTATATTATACAACATAACATCATATCTAATATTAATTTTCACTAAAGTTTACTTGGTTTTAAATAGAAAGTCTGAAATTGAACAGTAGTGAAATGAAATAGTTTTACAATATCGCCGTCAGAACACTCACCTTCCTCAGGTATAGAAGAGATGTAATCAGGGCCTCCTAGACTTACCTTCCTCAGGTATAGGAGAGATGTTATCAGGGCCTCCTAACACTTATCTTCCTCAGGTATAGGAGAGATGTAGTCAGGGCCTCCTAAACTTACCTTCCTCAGGTATAGAAGGGATGTAATCAGGGCCTCCTAGACTTACCTTCCTCAGGTATAGGAGAGATGTAATCAGGGCCTCCTAGACTTACCTTCCTCAGGTATAGGAGAGATGTAATCAGGGCCTCCTAACACTTACCTTCCTCAGGTATATAAGAGATGTAATCAGGGCCTCCTAGACTTGCCTTCCTCAGGTATAGGAGAGATGTAATCAGGGCCTCCTATCACTTACCTTCCTCAGGTATATAAGAGATGTAGTCAGGGCCTCCTAGACTTACCTTTTTATCTCCTCCCCCAGGTTTATGAGTAGCATTGTCTTTGGAACCAACTTTGGATATAGCCTTTTCTTTGAAATCTAACTTCTTCGTTTCAATCTAAAAAGAAATAGCAGTTTACAATGTGACAATCAAATGAGATGAATTTCATTTATTATCTGAAGCAAATCATAACACCTTAGGCCTATCACTATTGTTTGTCCAGGCCCCGATTTCTCGAAACAAACTTAAGTCAAAAACTGACTTAAGTCATAAATGTTCATATAAGTTACATAAGGAGAAAAACTTCAGTTTTGACTTTTAAGTCTGCACTTAAATTTCGAGAAATCAGGGCCAGATCAAACATGTGAGAGGTTTAAATCTTGAGGGAAACTAGAGTACCCACAAAAATTATTGTGTTTGGGTAGGAGAGAAATATGTATCTGAGGTGTGGGCTACATGTATCTGAAAAGTGGGCTTCATGTATCTGAGGAGAGGGTAACTTGTATCTGAGGAATAGGCTACATGTATTTGAGGAGTGGGCTACATGTATCTGAGGAATAGGCTACATGTATCTGAGGAGTGGGCTACATGTATCTGAGGAGTGGGCTACATGTAGTGAGGAGTGGGCTACATGTATCTGAGGAGTGGGTTACATGTATCTGAGGAGTAGGCTACATGTATTTGAGGAGTGGGCTACATGTATCTGAGGAGTGGGTTACATGTATCTGAGGAGTGGGCTACATGTATTTGAGGAGTGGGCTACATGTATCTGAGGAATGGGTGACATATATCTGAGGAGTGGGCTACATGTAACGAGGAGTGGGCTCCATGTATCTGAAGAGTGGGTTACATGTATTTGAAGAGTGGGCTACATGTATCTGAGGAGTGGGCTAAATGTATCTGAGGAGTGGCATTTTTGTATCTGAGGAGTGGGCTACATGTATCTGAGTAACGGGCTATATGTATCTGATGATTGGCCTTCATGTATCTGAGGAGTATGCTATATGTATCTGAAGGGTGGGCTACATATATCTGATGAGTGGACTACATGTATCTGAGGAGTGGGCTACATGTATCTGAGGAGTGGGCTACATTTATCTGAGGAGAGGGCTACATGTATCTGAGGAGTGGGCTACATGTATCTGAGGAGTGGGCTACATGTATCTGAGGGGTGGGCTACATGTATCTGAGGAGTGGGCTACATGTATCTGAGGAGTGGGCTACATGTACATGAGGAGTGGGCTACATGTATCTGAGAAATGGTCTACATTTATCTGAAGAGTGGGCTACAAATATCTGAGGATTTGGCTACATGTACATGAGGAGTGGGCTATATGTACCTGAGGAATGGTCTACATTTATCAGATGAGTGGGCTACACATATCTGAGGAGAAGGCTACATGTATCTGAGGAGTGGGCTACATGTACATGAGTTGGCTACATGTATCTGAGGAGTTGGCTACATGTATCTGAGGAGTTGGCTACATGTATCTGAGGAGTGGGCTACATGTACATGAGGAATGGGCTACATTATCTGAGGAGTTGGTTTAATGTATCTGAGGAGTGGGCTACATGTATCTGAGGAGTGGGCTACATGTATCTGAGGAGTGGGCTACATGTACATGAAGAGTGGACTAAATGTATCTGATGAGTGGGCTACATGTACATGAAGAGTGGGCTACATGTACATGAGAAGTGGGCTACATGTATCTTAGGAGTGGGTTACATGTACATGAGGAGTGAGCTACATGTATCTGAGGAGTGGGCTACATGTATCTTAGGAGAGGGCTACATGTATCTGAGGAGTGGGCTACATGTACATGAGGAGTGAGATTCATGTATCTGCGGAGTTGGCTACATGTATCTAGGGAGTGGGCTACATTTATCTGAGGAGTGTGCAACATGTATCTGATGAGTGGGCTACATGTACATGAGGAGTGGGCTACATGTATCTTAGGAGTGGGCTACATGTACATGAAGACTGGGCTACATGTATATGATGAGTTGGCTACATGTATCTGAGGATTAGGTTACATGTATCTGAGGAGTGGGCTACATGTATGTGAGGAGTGGGCGATATGTATCTGAGGGAAGGGCTACATGTACATTAGGAGTGGCTACCTTTTTGTCTCCACCACCAGCTTTATGATCCATGTTGTCTTTAGATCCAACCTTTGAGGCTGCCTTCTCCTTAAAGTCTAGCTTAGCAGTCTCAATCTGTCAGAAGAAACAATCACACATATCAAACATGATCTCACAATGATATTATGGTCCACTCCATTCTCATCTACTATTCTGCATTCACCTAGTTATAAATGATGGTCAACCTCTAATAACGTTTGGCAGATCAGAATCTGTATACCATCATATGTACAGTCAGTCAAGTTCACTTATACTGAATATAGCTTCACCTTGGTTTGGTCAAGCTCTTGGTGTTTTCATCAGAAATTCACAATAATAAAAATAGTTCCCTTACTTTAAGAATACGGTGGAATGTTAATTGTACCAAAATGTATTCAAATTTTATAAGTAAACTTTAGACACGGAAAGGAACTAAAGGAAAAACAATACATCAAACAGTTAGTGACACATTATTTTATATGGTAACTATGGAAACATTGAGAGACAATAAGACACACCCATGATGTAACATTACACAGTAACTATGAAGACAGACATTGAGAGACAATAAGAAACACACAGGATTTAACATAACATAGTAACCATGGAGACAGACATTAACAGACAATAAGACACACACAGGATTTAACATTACAAAGTAACTATGGAGACAGACATTGAGAGACAATAAAACACACATGATGTAACATTACACAGTAACTATGGAGACAGACATTGAGAGACAAAGACACACATGATGTTACATTACACAGTAACTATGGAGACAGACATTGAGAGACAATAAAACACACATGATGTAACATTACACAGTAACTATGGAGACAGACATTGAGAGACAATAAGACACACACATGAAGAAATATTCCACAGTAACTATGGAGACAGACATTGAGAGACAATAATACACACATGATGTTACATTACAGAGTAACTATGGAGACAGACATTGAGAGACAATAAAACACACATGATGTAACATTACACAGTAACTATGGAGACAGACATTGAGAGACAATAAGACACACACATGAAGAAATATTCCACAGTAACTATGGAGACAGACATTGAGAGACAATAAAACACACATGATGTAACATTACACAGTAACTATGGAGACAGACATTGAGAGACAAAGACACACATGATGTTAAATTACAGAGTAACTATGGAAACAGATCATGGTTGACAATTTAGACACCTAAGACACAGATATTATATGGGTATGGGTAGATATTACATCACAGGCACTACAGTCAATAGTAAGGAAAAGACAACAAAAACAATAGTTAGACATGAAGTAAACGCCAGTTAAACTGTTGAGTTAAAATTGTAAATGAATCTACATATAAAATCAGCTTAATGTCCTCATCTACAAATGAAGTGGAAACCAGAGAATTCTGTCGATGAAAAGCAAATAAAAGCAGAAATTCCATGCATTAAACATGATGTGCATGCAGAAATGAATGGTGTTTCACAGTATTCAATTCTAATACTTTCTTTGATTTTAAAAAAATGTTGTTAAGCTGTATACCACATAGCGGGATATTTCTACGAGCCTCTGAATCTTTGTATAAAAATCAAAGTTAGGGTTATTAGGGGGCATCCTTCGTGTAGATATAGTTTTCTATTTCATTGTTTTGTAGACCATTGCTGCAGTTGGCTATATCGGACTAGTACATTTTATAATTAGAAGGTTGGCATTATCAATATCTATAAAATTGTATCTTTCAATTAATTACAGACATGCCTCAATGCATGTTGCCTTAGCTTTGAAAATTAAAATGTGCATGTACTGCAGAACTGTTATAGATTAGATTGTCATGCACACTGCCAGTGTTTCAGGAATTAATTGACACACACCTGATCTTACCATATATTGTATATAAACAATGTATATATATATACATAATCATGTTATCATATCATCATGCTGTACATGCATTGTTTTTTTATACATTTTCAAATTTTCTCTCCATAGTCTATTCAATATAAAAGTTACACTCTTTTTCATGGATATTTAATAAACACATCTGATGATTTATATCATACTTTTTATGAGATGCATGCA
>SAYR01058357.1:10231-36176 GCA_004382745.1 Argopecten irradians irradians | reverse complement strand
TCAATGCATGTTGCCTTAGCTTTGAAAATTAAAATGTGCATGTACTGCAGAACTGTTATAGATTAGATTGTCATGCACACTGCCAGTGTTTCAGGAATTAATTGACACACACCTGATCTTACCATATATTGTATATAAACAATGTATATATATATACATAATCATGTTATCATATCATCATGCTGTACATGCATTGTTTTTTTATACATTTTCAAATTTTCTCTCCATAGTCTATTCAATATAAAAGTTACACTCTTTTTCATGGATATTTAATAAACACATCTGATGATTTATATCATACTTTTTATGAGATGCATGCATTAATGTACCAGGTGTGCCTTCTTAAGAAAATTATTTGACTTACCACACGTACAAAGAAAGACACTATTATTTTTTATGTGGATAATTCATAAAACTTAAATCAAATTAGTCCTCTATTAACCAGGTTTGCTTTCAACTTAAACCTTCACCATTTTTAACGATAGTAGACTTTGGGAATATGTCCCAATTAGTTTCTTAATATTCTTAATTAAGCAGGAAAATGTTAACAGTCATAAGATAGTGTTCTTAGAAAATATAGAACAGATGACATATTGACAAAGTGACAACTAGTGCAAACTATTCCTCATAAAGTAGTATTTATATAGATTCCATTTTTAGGAACTAGAGCTTCTGTAAACTTGATTTTTTTTTTTTTTTGCAGCGATATCATATTGAATTTGCATTTCCACTAAGGTTTACATGGGGATAAAGTTATCTGTTCACATGCAGTCAATCATATTCTACTGTGCTTGTAACTGTCACATTTTATGTGGAGATAAACTTATACATTTTATGTGGAGATAAACTTATCTGTTCACAGTCAATCATATTCTACTGTGTCTGTAATTGTCACATTTTATGTGGCGACCAATTTTCATGAACTCTAATCATTCGCAAAATATGGAAAAAAAACTAATCGCCAGCAAAATTTAGTCGGTGTACTTTATTTATTGGTATTTGACCAATCTACACTTCAGAGGTTGTAGAGCTGCTCACAAAAATAGCCCGCTATATGGTAGATCCTCAATAAACACTGATCGGTCTGAGTTGTGATTACCAGCTAGATCATACTTTAACATTGCCGCCTCCAGGCTCATGCTTCACGTTATCCAGCGACCCGATTCTCGACTCTCGCTTCCAGGCAACTTTTTCATTTGTTATCTAGATGTAAATAGCCAGACAGAAAAAGATCGGAAATTAATTTTCTGATATTGTGGCTTGTATACTCTCAGTGAAAATGGCACAAAAACATAAACTGGAATCAAATTCTACTGTTTAGGAAAAGAAAATTACTAAGATAAAAACAATCACTCGTACTAAAAACAAATATCCATATAAAGATGATACAAACAGAGTGCAATCAACACCAACCTTACAGACAAGGTCTTTTAATTGTCAGTAAATTTGGATGTGAATAATGCCTCAAATTTATCAAACTATATATTTCATAGGGGTGTTTGATTAGTTTACTGGTCAGTTCAGAAGAGATTTTCTTTATGTTTTAGATGAAGAAATCAAGAATGCTCTCCCTTTTAAGGCTCAGTATGACAAAAAAATTCAATAGATGTTTTTGGGTTGGGTTTTTTTTCCATTCGTTTTCAAACAGTTTTTTTCCAAAAAACAATAAGACAAAGAAAGATTTAATTGGATGACATAAAGTAATAAAATGTTTAGCCAATAGAAAAGCTTAGTTCATGCAGGATAAGCTTTTTACAGAGGAGACACAGCAAAGACAAAAACATTTTTTTGTTATCATTATATAACATAAAGTTTTTAGTAGTTATGTTGGGGAAGATAATGTTATTAGAGTGATTTGGGAAGATTTTACTTTAAAAGCGACACTGAAAGCAAATTGACCTATTGTTTGAGGCGAGAGGAGCCGGTATATTATAGACATTGTGTAAACAAGTAACAGATTTTCTACAACAAGATGCAAGGATTAAATTATCTTCAGATCTGACCATGACATGTATTAATCTACACTTCATCTTCTTACCATCACAATAATGTATACCACAAAGACGTCACTCGTGATAATGTGTAGATAAGTGTATAAAATATTCATACAGAAGCAGTGTAAAGAGACTATTCCATTACTGGCTAAATTATACAACGCATAAAAAAACTAAATACCAATATGATCACCAGGTTTTATAGTATTGATCTTGTTGAAGTGTGCTAGCAATAGACTTATCACATATAGACTGGATTCATGTACCTCCTGGTAGGCAGAGCTAGGGGAGATAATCCATACTAGATACATGGCCGCAGTGTAAATACTTCTCTAATCATAAACACTGATGACACTAAAACTCTATCTTGCAAAAATTCGTTGCAACATTAGGTTTGACTGCTTCTCACTCAAACTTCTCTGTATTTTATAAGCAGATATATGTACATTATGTGTTGGCCATTCATAAGAAACAATGTATACCAAAGATATTTGGAATGTAATCAATCGATGCAACACAACAACAGCTCCCATGACAATTTTATCAATATGACATAAAATGGACCCATTACCGCAATCATAATCAATGATGATGTACTTTATAGCATGAATTGATTCTATGGAAAGAAATGTGCATATTTTGGGTGATTATACCAAATGATATATATAGTCATGCAAAGAAATCTAGAGCATTTATATACCAATAATTTTATCAGTAATTACAAAGAACATTTGTTTTAAATAAAAATTTTCAGTTCCTGCAAATGATGCATACTTTGACTTTACCGCCACCTGGTGAATGTTTGGCATTGTCAAGGGAGCCAACCCTGGACGCAGCTTTCCACTCAAGTTTCTGGGACATTATCTAAATCAAAAAGAAAAGAGGAAGCAGGCAAATAAAAGTCTGAAGCTAAAAAGTTTCCCAAGTTATTAATCAATTCACACTCACAATCAGTAGTGAAGCATATTGGGGACAGCCTTATATGGTTGTCATCAAGGGAGATAAGTTTAGTAACATCACATCATGCAATTGAAATCATTGTGAGTCTGAATACTACAGAATACCAATAATAAAATGGCCTGTTAACTTGATAATAATATAAATTAAAGTTCTGGGAAAAATCTGTTCAAAAATTTAAACATAAAAAGAATGTAAACAATTCCTATAAATTACTTTATATTTCAAGGAAAGAAATGGTAATTATGTAGCATTAAATCTATGACCATATGAAAAGAGATCAAAATTATTCTTAAATACTGCACGGTTATCCTATTCTAATCATCATGATATGATAAAGAAGATCCTTTTAAATTTTTACAGAAAACCAAGGTCAAATAGACATTTACACTATGTGTCAGTAAAATGTCATTTCCTTGTACAAAGTGAAATGTTTAGAAAGAATCAGCTGGAACATGTGCCATATACCAAACATATGTGTACTGAACGTTTATCAACAGTTTGTGATCAGTGAGCTTATATAACAAGGCTATAGTTTCAGCAACTGAAATAATAAATTATATAAACAGCAAAATCATGTAGCGAAAAGCCCCAGTAATGATCTGGGAAATCTTGCACTATGAAATATTTTTGTTGAATTGTAAGATTGTGATGCTTTAGTGAAGGAAGGAGGTTCAAACTACATTATCATTGTATCATAATAATGCAGTATCACATCACACACGACAAATATACTCATCAAATACCTCTAAGGCTTTCTACTAAGCTCAACAAACCATGCTAAATCTGAACCTGATACAAATCTGTCTACCACGGTAGTGTCTGGCTGGCAAATCTTTGATCCAACCAGACACAGAAGTGGAGGCATTATGAAAGTGAAGAAATGACATAAGAAGAACAGTCATTCATCACCAAAAATCTAAATAAAAAGGTCAAAAATCAGATACAAGACCACACACCTCATGTCTACATACTTTATGGCTGGTAAGAGACCTTTCTTTAAAATCACTCAATACCTGAAGATAGGCCATTTGAGACCAAAAGAGACCTATGTTGCCTTCCTCTGCTGCTTTTGTTACATTACCTTTTTGTCTCCACCTTTTGGCCGATGGTCAAGATTAACCTTTGACCCTATCTTGCCTTGCACTGCAGAGTAATCCTTCTTCTGATTTGCTATTCTTACCTGCAATGAAGATAACTTCATGGAACTTTGCAATTTATTACAGAATAAAGACCGCATATAGTTGAACTTTATTATCTTGAATTCATAAAACATTGTTTTATTCTAAATGTTCAGTTAGTCCCTACAAGAACCACGCAGATTTTGTACTAGACATTAAAGTAAGTAAATTCATTAAAATATTCAGGTTATGTACACTTCCAATTCACAGAAGATTAAATTTCACTTTACTTGTAGTAAAGTTAATTTCCCCAATCATAAATAACCGTAAATTGCTAATCTGAGTTTATGAAAAGTCATCAATTTTTTTAGAGACTTTTCTTTGTACGTACGTTTCCTCCCCCCGGGGTGTGAGTGGCATTGGCGAGAGAACCAATCTTCGACTGGACATGCTTGGTGTCTGGTGTTGGTCCTTTAGGTGTGGTTCTAGCTGTAAGGAAATATGTAAGTCCATATAAACTTTCTATATCAAAGGTAAATTAGGTAGCCACCAGCTACTACAGAACTAGTAGACCTCAGGACATAGAAACCGATCAAACAAACATTCCTGTAATCATGTAAAAGTATACATAAATATATTATATAACTTTATCTTAAACCACATATTCCGTCTTTGCATTTTTCAGAGTTAGCTCCCTTGCGGGTAGGTATCGATTGTTACGTCATTATTTTGTGAACACATTTCACGTCATTTTCTTCGAAAAGTATGACGTTACCCTAGCAAAAACATGACGTCACAATCAATACCTACCCGCAAGTGCAGATAACTCTGTAATATGCAAATCCGGAATAAATCTGTATCATATCTTGGAATCAATCTAGATTTTAAGTGCTTGTCAATGCAGAAGGTATCTACAAAAGGATATTTTTATAATACACAAATACTTATTCTAACACAATAATGAAACAAGTTATATCAACTATATCAAGGATACTGTCCATACAACATGTAAAATTGGTATGAATTGACGACAACTGGAGTACCCAGGATCCTGGATGCAACATATAGAGCTCTATAGACAATACCATCCTTATTCTGATACAGAAATCCCAGGCTATCTCATCCCTATTCTAATACAGAAATCCGAGGCTATCTCATCCCTATTCTGATACAGAAATCCCAGGCCATCTCATCCCTATTCTAATACAGAAATCCCAGGCTATCTCATCCCTATTCTGATACAGAAATCCGAGGCCATCTCATCCCTATTCTGATACAGAAATCCCAGGCTATCTCATCCCTATTCTAATACAGAAATCTGAGGCCATCTCATCCCTATTCTGATACAGAAATCCGAGGCCATCTCATCCCTATTCTGATACAGAAATCCGAGGCCATCTCATCCCTATTCTAATACAGAAATCCGAGGCCATCTCATCCCTATTCTGATACAGAAATCCCAGGCTATCTCATCCCTATTCTAGAATAAATCGCATTTGCTGATATTAGAATACGGGATGGAGATCAGCATCGTCATCCTGGGTAGGTGTTTCTTGTATTCTGTAATCAAGGAAAATACTAAAGAGCGATCTCTTGATCACCGTATTCATGAGGTATCCTCGCGATTTCTTTAGTAATAGATCGACTAGGGATGAGACATCTTGCATCTCTATATCTCTAATACACGAAATGGTGATTTCTCGTGTACGATGCAATAGGGCGGCTTCAGGAAGATGGCCCTCGGGGATTCTGTTAGAAATCCCATAGTGTTAATACTCATACGCACTATTATATGGCGATGATACGAGAGAATGGCTCCCCAGGCATCTCGATATCTCTGTGTATTGAAATACTAATAGCGGAATATCGAGGATGGCTGGGCATTCTACTGTATGAGATACGGGATGAGCGCATGGTCATTCTCGGTGCGTTTTCTGTTTATAACAGGAGAAATCGAAGAGCTCAGGATCTTCAGTCTATTTTGTCTCTTTAGAATTAGAGAGTACATGGAAGATAGTGGCAGGTTCGGTGGGGCTTTCTTTGTTATTTTATAGACTATATCTAAATAGGAGGGATGAATCAGCAGGCATTCATGGACATGCCTCATTCGATGATTATACTCTTGATATTCGAGGAATAGGGACATCTATCCTATTTCTAATACAAGAATCCGAGGCTATCTCATCCCTATTCTGATACAGAATCCCAGGCCATCTCATCCCTATTATGATCAGAAATCCAGGCCATCTCATCCTATTCTAATACAGAAATCCGAGGCCATCTCATCCTATTCTGATACAGAAATCCGAGGCTATCTCATCCCTATTCTAATACAGAAATCGAGGCCCATTCATCCCTTATTCTGATACAGAAATCCCAGGCTATCTCATCCTTTTCTAATACAGAAATCCGAGGCCATCTCATCCCTATTCTGATACAGAAATCCGGCATTCATCCTATTCTAATACAGAAATCCGAGGCTATCTCATCCTATTCTAATACAGAAATCGGAGGCCATCTCATCCCTATTCTAAACAGAAATCCAGGCTATCTATCCTATTCTAATACAGAAATCCGAGGCCATCTCATCCCTATTCTGATACAGAAATCCGAGGCCATCTCATCCCTATTCTGATACAGAAATCCCAGGCTATCTCATCCCTATTCTAATACAGAAATCCGAGGCCATCTCATCCTTATTCTGATACAGAAATCCCAGGCTATCTCATCCCTATTTCTAATACAAGAAATCCGAGGCATCTCATCCCTATTTTACTGATACAGAAATCCCAGGCTATTCTCATCCCTATTCTGATAACAAAAATCCGAGGCCATCTCATCCCTATTCTAATACAGAAATCTGAGGCCATCTCATCCCTATTCTGAAACAGAAATGCCAGGTAATCTCATCCTTTTCTGATACAGAATCCAGGATATCTTGGTGAAAGCCTAAGAATTATCATTATGTCGCCTGACACATTCCTTCCTTCTTGAAATCTTAATTTAATACATATCCAAAATAACTTCAATTGATAGTTAGATTGTTACAGCGCGGGAACAGAAATGTAATATTGAAAAGTAAAATGCTGCTTATAGAGTATCAGATGATCCTGCCTGCAGATACATCATACCTAGGTAATATAGGGTAATACTATAACTTAAGTAATCAGGTGGTATGTGGGCAAGTACAAGATACCTAGGTAATATAGGGTAATACTATAACTGTAAGTATCAGGTGGTCCTGAGGGCAGATAAACATACTCTGGTATATAGGGTATACTATAACTGTAAGTATCAGGTGGTCCTGTGGGCAGATACAACATACCTAGGCAATATAGGGTAATACTATAACTGTAAGTAGCAGGTGATCCTGAGGGAGATACAACATACCTAGGGTAATATAGGGTAATACTATAACTGTAAGTATCAGGTGGTCCGTGGGCAGATACAACATACCTAGTAATATAGGGTAATACTATAAACTGTAAGTATTAGTGGTCCGTGGGGCAGATACATCATACCTAGGTATATTAGGGTAATATCATAACTGTAAGTATCAGGTGGTCCTGAGGGCAGATACAACATACCTAGGTAATATAGGGTAATACTATAACTGTAGTACGGTAGGTGGTCTGAGGGCAGATACAACATACCTAGGTAATATAGGGTAATACTATAACTGTAAGTATCAGGTGGTCCCGTGGGCAGATACACATACCTAGGTAATATAGGGTAATACTATAACTGTAAGTATTAGGTGGTCCGTGGGCAGATACAACATACCTAGGTAATATAGGGTAATACTATAACTGTAAGTATCAGGTGATCCGTGGGCAGATACAACATACCTAGGTAATATAGGGTAATACTTTAACTGTAAGTATCAGGTGTACCGGTGGGAGATACAACATACCTAGGTAATATAGGGTAATACTATAACTGTAAGTTTAGGTGGTCCTGTGGGCAGATACATATACTTGGTAATATAGGGTAATACTATAACTGTAAGTATCAGGTGGTCCTGTGGGCAGATACAACATATCCTAGGTAATATAGGGTAATACTATAACTGTAAGTATCAGGTGGTCCTGTAGGGCAGATACATATACTAGGTAATATAGGGTATACTATAACTGTAAGTATCAGGTGGTACCGTGGGCAGATACAACATACCTAGGTAATATAGGGTAATACTATAACTGTAAGTATCAGGTGGTCCTGAGGGCAGATACAACATACCTAGGTAATATAGGGTAATACTATAACTGTAAGTATCAGGTGGTCCTGAGGCAGATACAACATACCTAGGTAATATAGGATAATACTATAACTGTAAACAATAGTATTTATACCTACCAGCAAACATGACTAGATATGAGGTGGTAGAATACAGACAAATATTACGTTACTTCCAAACAACACAGAGAAAATCAGACAAAGTCGACCGAATCATAACAACAACACAATCCAATCCTCCATTTGTCTCTCTTAATACATGTTTTCCCTCGGACAAACACACCACAAATGTACCAAAACACACCGACAAGGTGTTCAAATTACGATCCAGGTTATCACAGTCTTATATCATTAACCGGACCAATGATTCCAAATTGTATTAAAGATAGAGAGATTACACACAAAAGGAAGTACAATACCAGGAGATAGAGAGATAAAAGGGACAGAACATGTGTACTTAGGAATGAAATGAGTATTTAGAGTGGGAATGTATCTGTTCAAACAAACAAAAATATCAGAATGTTAAGAGCAGTGTAAACAAAATCTCTGGCAGCAGTAGTACCTATCACCTTTATGAAGTAAGTGAAGTAGGCGTAATAAATAAATCTGATAAATTTTATGATCCATAATAACCACTCTTACTAAATGAAACCTAATACACTCAGCAATGTACATTTACTGAAAACTGATTTACAGTCTATAAGAAATAAAGGTCTTACTTCATATTAAATCAAGATACCACACAATAAGATGGTGCAAACATGGCTAATACAATATGCATATCCCTTTCCTCAACCACCCACATAGGGTTCTAACCCCTAATTAATAGTTAAAGCAATGACTAAAAAAAGAAACATGCAGGAGGGTCTACATCAACGCGGCATAATTTAATTGAAAATTTTGGTTTGAAAATTTCTGATTTCTATATATTATATAGCATTTTTTTTTTTTAAAGTTATATCTGTAAAGAGTACTGGGATTTAAGACTAAAGATGCCTGTAAGATAATAATTTGACCCCCCTGTCTCCATATACATTATCAAAGAGGAACCGAAACAGGGCGGAATGGGACAGACATTATATGCTTCCCCCTCCAAATAAAATCTTTGTTTGAAGAAATAGGAGTTTACCTCAAAAAAGTGTTTTTTTGTGTGGTGTATTTGGGGATTACTTACGAGTGTGGTCTCGGTTCGTGCTAGTTGGGGTTTTAGAGCGGGCATCAATCCTTGACCCCACATGTTTGACTGTGACCTTCTGATCAGTAATCTTCACGTTACCACCTCCTGGTTTGTAGTTATCGTTTTTGGCATCAATTCCATATTTCTTCCTCTGAGAAGTCGCTGAGGCCTGAAACCCAAACAAATCGGTATTGATGTGTTTATTTGAACAAATAGTCAGAGGCTATGGGGTAATGATCTGTATTCAGTTAGGGAGTGATTTGTTTTCTCTGGTATATATATATATTTACAAATTAAGGAACCATCTTGGAGACAATAAGCAGTTAATAAAGACATGATGGTATTGATAAAGATACTGATAAAGATACTAGACTTTATTTTGAGCCCATAACACTTGCAGGCAGACATGTTATCTTACAAGTGGTCGACACAACAATATACAATATCTTATACATCATTTTTTTTTTGATGGGGCGAAATGTCCTTACTAGATCCTTGAGAGATACCATTGTCCTTATCAACTATTGACCGTCTTCTGATTTTGACCAATTTCAAAAGTTAACCATAGGTTTGATGTGTAAAAATCAAAAGTGGACTGTTAATTAAATACACTACATGAACCTTATTCAACCCAATAAGCATCCCTCCCCCTCTTTGAGGACACAATTTGTCTTACCTTGATTAAATATGGAAACCTTAGAGATTTCTCTATTTGATTTATTTTATAAATTGATTAATAGCTTACTGTGCCATAATTTTTGTGAAAGGTTATTAAGTTTGGTCCTTTTCATTATCCCCTCATAATATTTTTATTGCTTGACCTCCTGGGCACTTATTGGGTCGAATATAGTATGTTACAGAAAGTCTCAAAATATCTAATTACCGCTCTCTGGGTCTTGTTTTCCTCGAAGCCACTATCTGATGTGCCGTCTGTGGAAAGATAAAATAACAACAATGATCACTAACTTCAAACTTTCACATCAGCTGTATTGGAAAATGTTTTAATTAAAAAACATCAAAATGGGATACATTGGCAAAAGATTGAGAAGCATCAGTTTGAATTACATTAAAGCAAAAACAAAAGCAGCTGCAGTTTGTATGTATAAGAAATGATACTGTAAATAAATCTATAGGAGTGGCATTATTTTAAAATAAAACTTTCTAAATTCTAATCATATTGCTATATCCTTAGATGTTGATTTAAAATCAAAATTCAGAGAATATACTATTCACAAAAAACATTATATAACAAATTTCATATATGTCAATTTCTTAATACAAAACACTTTCAAATATTCTTTACCCAAAATAAGAAAAACATATTCATGAATAACTAAATGAAATAGGCAAATCAAGGAATGAACGAGTAAGAAATCAGAAGAATGCATGCTGGAACGAAGGCTGAAAAAACAAGTCAAAATCTACAACAACTGTACAAACTATGTAGATAACAAGTATATAATAGATATAGGTAATATAATTTATTTGTAACATAAATAGTTCAGCGATGAGGTTTAATTCCAGCAGCCTTAATTGACATATAAGATTGGAGTAAAAGTTTAATAAGAGATGTAACAGAAATTAATATCAATACTTGTACAGGGTCAATATTTAGTAGCTAAATAACCAGAAAGAGGGGGCTTATTACCAGACAACCTAACATATATGTTCTATGACCGACCTGGGATTATTACTAGACATAAGACCTTATTCTCAAGAATGAACTTATCACTAGATATTGATTTTCAAGAATGGACTTTTTACTAGACATCCAGGACTAAATGCCTCCTACCTAGTTATTGCTGTAATGAGACAATGAGCAACATTCTCTACAGTAGATTTTGACTTTTAGATTCCTGTATAGACCATGCAGGGTATTGGCAAGCCTTGGGAACATCGTGTGCCTCGGTGGGGCTTACCTCCAGACAGTCTCCATGGAGTGCACGGTCACATGAACAAATTAAGCCATGTCAATGGGATAATTATGCAAAAAGCACACATCATGCATTCTCTCAGAAATATGCAATAAATCAAGTGAAGCTTGATGCATTTATGCACAGTGATCTAATGATTGAGTACGGCCGTGTGAATATCAAATTTTCATAATCAAGGCATTTGGTAGGAAATTCAGCAGGAGGCAACGATATTTCTGCTCGATTTGAAAAGTAAATGGGAGAAAATGAAGAAGAATGAAAATTAAATAAACACTATGTTAAAACAATTTGCATGTTATACAATTGGAAACATGGATAAAGGGTGAGAAGATCTATATAGACCAAACACTTTGTAGAGATTTCTTATCATTACATTACAAGGTTTGTGGCAACTTCTAAAATGTCTGAGAATTTTGAGGTCAGGATCAATGAAGATGGCATACAAAAGGCAATCCCAATAGAGAGGCATTGGCTTTGTTTATAGTGATAACATTAAAAGGACATTGTCTTCATTTGAGGGATCTAGAAAGCATGCTTATACACATCAAGGCTGTTTCTGAGGGATCTAGAAATCAGGCTTATACACATCAAGGCTGTTTCAAACACATGCAAACAATTAAAGAAAAGAAAATCAAGGCAAAGAAATAAAAACAAAATCATTTTATTGGCAAAATCTCAAAAGCAATCAAAGTGCAAAACCAAGCAAGTCATTCTTGTTAAAAGCAACAAAATTCACAAGAAATAAACAAAATACAAACCAAAAGGTAGTGTTCTGTAACAAACCAAAAACTCTCTACATGTAGCAAACATAAAACAAAACATTCAGGTGCAAAACAACCAAGAAACCATGGTAACCAAATACATAAATATGTGTGTCATGATACCCATGATTCTGACATTACTTGTTATTCTCAGCAATATGCTGTAGATGCTTTGGTATGACTTCATAGCGGAAAGGGTGAGGAAATGTATATAGATCAACAAGATGAGATGTGTTTTTGTAATGAAAGAAACAGAAGTATTAGTAAGATGGTTCTCAATGATTTAGCATGTGACTTTCACAGAAAGCTAGCATGGTACCTGTATATCCATAGAATCTTGATTGAGGTATAAACAAGAGGTACAGAGGGCCTAAACCACTTACATGAGACGGTCTCTCATTGACATGAGGACACCACATCTTTATAAAGCGAGATTCAATATCAATCTGTATAAGGTCAAAAGGCCATGTATATATCACCTCACAATAGGAAAGTGATGCCAATACCTGGCTCATGAGTAATGTATCATACAATATATCATAGATGGCATTCCTCGCCCATGAGTAATGTATCATACAATATATCATAGATGGCATTCCTCGCCCATGAGTAATGTATCATACAATATATCATAGATGGCATTCCTCACCCATGAGTAATGTATCATACAATATATCATAGATGGCATTCCTCGCCCATGAGTAATGTATCATACAATATATCATAGATGGCATTCCTCGCCCATGAGTAATGTATCATACAATATATCATAGATGGCATTCCTCGCCCATGAGTAATGTATCATACAATATATCATAGATGGCATTCCTCGCCCATGAGTAATGTATCATACAATATATCATAGATGGCATTCCTCGCCCATGAGTAATGTATCATACAATATATCATAGATGGCATTCCTCGCCCATGAGTAATGTATCATACAATATATCATAGATGGCATTCCTCGCCCATGAGTAATGTATCATACAATATATCATAGATGGCATTCCTCGCCCATGAGTAATGTATCATACAATATATCATAGATGGCATTCCTCGCCCATGAGTAATGTATCATACAATATATCATAGATGGCATTCCTCGCCCATGAGTAATGTATCATACAATATATCATAGATGGCATTCCTCGCCCATGAGTAATGTATCATACAATATATCATAGATGGCATTCCTCGCCCATGAGTAATGTATCATACAATATATCATAGATGGCATTCCTCGCCCATGAGTAATGTATCATACAATATATCATAGATGGCATTCCTCGCCCATGAGTAATGTATCATACAATATATCATAGATGGCATTCCTCGCCCATGAGTAATGTATCATACAATATATCATAGATGGCATTCCTCGCCCATGAGTAATGTATCATACAATATATCATAGATGGCATTCCTCGCCCATGAGTAATGTATCATACAATATATCATAGATGGCATTCCTCGCCCATGAGTAATGTATCATACAATATATCATAGATGGCATTCCTCGCCCATGAGTAATGTATCATACAATATATCATAGATGGCATTCCTCGCCCATGAGTAATGTATCATACAATATATCATAGATGGCATTCCTCGCCCATGAGTAATGTATCATACAATATATCATAGATGGCATTCCTCGCCCATGAGTAATGTATCATACAATATATCATAGATGGCATTCCTCGCCCATGAGTAATGTATCATACAATATATCATAGATGGCATTCCTCGCCCATGAGTAATGTATCATACAATATATCATAGATGGCATTCCTCGCCCATGAGTAATGTATCATACAATATATCATAGATGGCATTCCTCGCCCATGAGTAATGTATCATACAATATATCATAGATGGCATTCCTCGCCCATGAGTAATGTATCATACAATATATCATAGATGGCATTCCTCGCCCATGAGTAATGTATCATACAATATATCATAGATGGCATTCCTCGCCCATGAGTAATGTATCATACAATATATCATAGATGGCATTCCTCGCCCATGAGTAATGTATCATACAATATATCATAGATGGCATTCCTCGCCCATGAGTAATGTATCATACAATATATCATAGATGGCATTCCTCGCCCATGAGTAATGTATCATACAATATATCATAGATGGCATTCCTCGCCCATGAGTAATGTATCATACAATATATCATAGATGGCATTCCTCGCCCATGAGTAATGTATCATACAATATATCATAGATGGCATTCCTCGCCCATGAGTAATGTATCATACAATATATCATAGATGGCATTCCTCGCCCATGAGTAATGTATCATACAATATATCATAGATGGCATTCCTCGCCCATGAGTAATGTATCATACAATATATCATAGATGGCATTCCTCGCCCATGAGTAATGTATCATACAATATATCATAGATGGCATTCCTCGCCCATGAGTAATGTATCATACAATATATCATAGATGGCATTCCTCGCCCATGAGTAATGTATCATACAATATATCATAGATGGCATTCCTCGCCCATGAGTAATGTATCATACAATATATCATAGATGGCATTCCTCGCCCATGAGTAATGTATCATACAATATATCATAGATGGCATTCCTCGCCCATGAGTAATGTATCATACAATATATCATAGATGGCATTCCTCGCCCATGAGTAATGTATCATACAATATATCATAGATGGCATTCCTCACCCATGAGTAATGTATCATACAATATATCATAGATGGCATTCCTCACCCATGAGTAATGTATCATACAATATATCATAGATGGCATTCCTCGTCCATGAGTAATGTATCATACAATATATCATAGATGGCATTCCTCGCCCATGAGTAATGTATTATACAATATATCATAGATGGCATTCCTCCCCCATGAATAATGTATCATACAATATATCATAGATGGCATTCCTCGCCCATGAGTAAAGTATCATACAATATATCATAGATGGCACTCCTCGCCCATGAGTAAAGTATCATACAATATATCATAGATGACATTCCATAGATGACATTCCTTGCCCATGAGTAATGTATCATACAATATATCATAGATGGCATTCCTCACCCATGAGTAAAGTATCATACAATATATCATAGATGGCATTTCTCGCCCATGAGTAATGTATCATACAATATATCATAGATGGCATTAACATATCACAGAATCTTTCCCACATTATTCTTTAGCTGTTTAACACTTTTCTTCTGTATTTGATAAGATAACTTTTCTCCAATAAAGTTATCATCAACTTTTTATAATTAACATATTGATGTATAAACCAAATTGGACCAACATCCATCAATCTAAGGCAAGCACAATGAGGGATAACATATCAGACACATCTCTATGTGCCAAAATTGTCCTACTGACATCTCAACCCTTCATTCAATTCTTAAAATTTCCTGGTAAGTCTTATATAATACAAATATATATTGCTTTAGCTTGTAGGTCATAACAATGGATAAACCACAAAGGACAAATTGTCCTTATAGTTATTCAAGAAACCTAAAATAGACCATAATGCCAAGACCATGTTTACCATGTCTTGTCATTATTCAAAGCAGACATTCAGGAAAAGAAGTGTTTAGAAATTAATGAATGGCAAGAGAGATCACAGAAGCTAAGCTTTGACAACAGCCTGCTAAACGAAATTCCTTGTCTCTGGTGATCTGAACACTATGGACAAGCCAGGTGAATAATAGGACTTTCTTTCTGCAGACATGCTTGTACAACTAATGAAGGGCTTGATGAAATGTCTTACAAAATGAACGGAATCCTGGGTAGCAATACAGGTAACTTGAATTGGATTGATCCTATCAACACTAGGCAAAACAATCAAAAGTAAGCATATCTATAAATTGAGAATATATTTACACTTTGTATCAAGTCATTGGTAAATCTGTATTCTAGTGAAAATGTGAAAATTAGCACTATGCTACAGTCTGTGTCGAGTGTGATACCTTAGGGTACAGACAGGCCAAAGTCTGGAAAGATCAGAATACAAATATACATTTCAAGTCATAGTTCATAATGATCACATCAGTAACATTATTTTTGCGAAAGATTTTAATACATCATAACTAGGAAAGATTAAGAATAATTTCAGCTATAAACCAATATCACAAGCATAGGTTTGGGGGCATAACAAAGGGCCTATTTCCTAGTATCAAGTTTATTTTGTAACACTGCTTTTTGCTGTATGATACAGACTATAACATTATTTGACTATTGGTTTCAAAACATCTGTTACACGAAAGGAAACAATCGCTATATCTGGATAAATATATACTGGTAAACCGAAAATATGAAGTCAGACATTGAACAACATCAATTTACATTCACTAAGAACTTGCGAAAACACCAACATGCTCAATAAAAATAACTTCAATAATTAAATATGTTTAAAAAATTAAACTATGAAAATTAATTTAAAAATAAAAATATAATCATGATAGAAAAATTGTTTACACATTTTACCACTAATTTGAATTACCCTATTTTATAACATTAACTCCTTTACCCCTAAAGACACATGTAGACTCTTCTAAATCAAAGACTAGACCAGTCCATTATGAAAATTCAGGGGTGAATGAGTAAAATGCATATGATACCTATGTAATGGGCGAACTGTAGTAGAGTCATAGAGTTTGAGTAAACGATTTATAACTACCTACAAATAGAGAAAAATAGATGAATTCAATGCACATATATTGCTACCCATGATAGAAGTCCATGACTTAGTAGTTGAGAATGAAATGACTTGATATAAAAAGGTGTGGTAACAAGCAGACACAATGCTGTGGCATTACAGACGGGTGAGCATAACATCAAGCTGGCACAGTCAGAACATCCGCCATAACAGAAGCTCGATACATTAGAACAGAGAGATAAACCTTTCTTTGGAGTTCGACACCGAGGCCGGGACATGCGCTCCAAAAACGACTCTGTGGCTTCCTTTGTTTGCGTCCTGGTGGGAAGTTTCTTGGAAGTGACTTTGGTTGGACTTGGTGTGGTGGGTGTCTGCGACAGAGGTGCTATCCTCTGTGAGGACGCAGACACTGCTCTTGGAAAACTGGTGTCGAACGGCGGCTTGTCAGTGCTTGGTTTCACATCCAGTGTTCGTGGAGAGGCTGTCTTTGCTGGTCTAGCTGTTCGTGTTGTGGATTTAGGTATCCTATTCTCTGTCTTTGTAGGAGAGGGTATTTTAGATGGTTCACTTTTAGGTGGAGTTTTCTCCTTAGGTTTTCTAAGAGGTTTCTGTGGTGTTTTTGCTGTAGGTTTTTCTGTTTTCTTAACTTTTGCATCCTTTTTGTCAGATTTATCGGTAGCAGGTGTTTTTTTCTCAGCAGGTTCAGCAATTTTCTTTGCCACTTTTTCAGCAGATTTACCTTTGGTGACCTTATCAGATTTTTCAGGGAGTTTTTCCTCGGTTTTCTCCGTGACCTTTTCAGCTATTGAAGGTTCCGGGGCAGACGTAGTGATACTTTGTTCCATCACTTGCTGTTGAGCAGTAGTTGGTTTTGGTAGCTCTGGTTCTGGGGCCACAGTGTTTTCCTTATGAGACACCGCCTCTTCCTTGATGGCCACATCTTCAGGAGCCATTTGCTGATCAACTTTTGCAGACTCTGCCAACTCCTTCAGTCTTTTTTCTCCATCCTCTCCCAAGTCCTGTGTATGCTCCTCTAATGCTGTCGAAACAGATTGAGACAGAGAAGATGGGATGCTCTCTGTTTCCTTTAGCACCATGGAACTTTCGTTCAGGGAGGCATCCTCCTCCTTGTATATAGAACCTTGCATGCTCTCATTCATAGGTTTATCTAGGTCAGCCATCTGTGCGGGGACCTCGGACTGGTTATAAGTTTTCAATGAGCCTGCTGTACTATCAGATTCTAACATACAAGTTTCTCTGACATCACTGACAGCTTCCAGCAGCTCTTCCTTTTGTTCCTTGTAAATGTCATGGGTTACAGTTTCAGGTTTTTGGTAGTCGTTTTCTGTCATTTGTTTTGGGAAGTCATCCTCAACATTTTGTTGTGGGAAGTCATCCTTAACATTTTGTTGTGGGAAGTCATCCTTAACATTTTGTTGTTTGAAATCATTTGTATCATTTTGTTGCAGAAGGTTTGTAATATTTTGTTGCGCAAATTCATCTGTATTTTCTTTTTGTGGGAAGTCATCCTGAACATTTTGTTGTTGGAAATCATTTGTAAAATTTTGTTGCGCAAAGTCATCTGTAATATTTTGTTGCGCAAAGTCATCTGTAATATTTTGTTGTGCAAAGTTATCCTCAACATTTTGTTGTTGGAAATCATTTGTAATATTTTGTTGTGCAAATTCATCTGTAATATTTTGTCGCGCAAAGTCATCCTCAACATTTTGTCGCGCAAAGTCATCCTCAACATTTTGTTGCGCAAAGTCATCTGTAATATTTTGTTGCGCGAAGTCATCCGTTTGTTGAGGATATTCATCAGTTACATTTTGCTGAACTGCTACATCCTCATCATCAAACTTATCAGGTGCAGGCTGATCAGAACCATTTACACCTCCAGATGTCAAAATGTCACTTTTTTGTTCATTTTTATCGAAATCATCTACACCTGCAGCAGTCGAAATATCACATCTTTGATCATATTCCCTACCCTGATCAAAGTCACCCTCAGCAGTCAAAATGTCTTGCCTTTGTTGGCTTCCCTCACTTGGTATCACAGCAGCCTGTTCGTCCCTGAATGTGTTTGCTTCCTGACCTAAACCCTGGTCAGGATGCAGCACACCACCTTGTTCTGAAGGTGCTGGAGCAGCCCCAAATAGTTCATCACTGGTTGTTTGCTCGCTCCTTCCTGGAACCATTTCATGTTCCATAGGAATGGAGTCTTCCTCAAACATTTGTGAAACAGGCTGCTTTTCATCAAATGCACCTTGTTCTTCAAAAGGATGTTGGCCATAGACAGGTTGACTTTCTGAAGCCGACATCATTTTTGCATCTGATGCAAAGCTGTCTTTTAATTCAGGGGTCACATTTTCTTGGATCTCATTTGTATTTTGTTGTGCAGATACAGGTTTCTCCCCAGATGCAAAGCCAACCTCTGGTGAAAATTCTTTTTCAACAGACATTCTGTCTTTATGTGGTGAGACCGACCTTTCCTCTGAAGGCAATTTCTGTTCCTGTGGATACTCATCTCTTTCCTCTGAAGGCAATTTCTGTTCCTGTAGATACTCATCTCTTTCCTCTGAGGCCAACTTCTGTTCTTGTGGATACTCATCTCTTTCATCTGAAGACAACTTCTGTTCCTGTAGATACTCATCTCTTTCATCTGAAGACAACTTCTGTTCCTGTAGATACTCATCTCTTTCCTCTGAAGACAACTTCTGTCCCTGTGGATACTCATCTCTTTCCTCTGAAGATGACTTCTGTCCCTGCGCATACTCATCTCTTTCCTCTGATGAGCGACCAACATATTCTTCTTCTTCGTCGTCATCATCAATAAAATCTTCTTGGTCTTCTGAGTTCTGGTCATCAGGGTATGTGCCTTCATCTTCACCCTCATCTTCATATTCTTGATTCTGTTGGGTAAACACTGTGTTTTGAGGAATATCCTGCTGTCTTGCTGGTTCATCGAGTGCCATAGCTTTGTCATCATCTACAACGGACTCGTCCATCTGGAGCTCCTGCTTTGATGTCTCCTCCAACAGGACGTCTCTGGGAGAAGCGACATCATCACTGTGGCCTGGTTGTTCCAGTGGTGATATTCCCTGCTGAATAAACATGGGTGGCTCTTCTGAGTAAACTTCATTTGGCCTTGTTTCATTGTTAAAACCTTGTTCCAGTGGTGGCATTTTCTCATCCTGATATGTGACTTGTTCTTTTTCTGCTTCCTGTAGAATTGCTGGTGATTTGGTAAACATATCATTTTCATCTCCATGAAATGCTGCAGGACATGCTTCCATATCTGATGCAAAACTATTTTCTTGTTTTTGCATCGGGCTCGTTGTCTGTTCAATTTCGTTTTGACCAAATGGTGGAGCAGCTCCACCAAATCCTTCGTTTGTCAGGTTATCCTGGTAACCAGACACATTTTGGTCTGAAGCTGCTCCTTCTGTTTCTGCTACCATATTTTCCTCCACTGGAGTAATTGATCTTTTCTCCATGTCGGAATCACTCTCAATAGTAAAAGTCTCACTTTTACTGAGAGTATCCCTTGAAAGATCTCCAGATGTCTCCTGCTGATTTTCCACAGGGTTTTGTAGATTGACTTTCTCTCTGGTATCAATCTGGTCTTTTTGTCCTTGTTCTGTGAATCCCTCAGCCAATGGTGGATCAGCACCAGCGCTTGGCATGGAACTACCAATCTGCTGCTGAAAATCTAATTCATTGTTTTCATTAAATGCCTGTTTTATAGAGCTCGGATCAAACTCTGGATGTACATCAGCGGGCTGTCCCATCTCACCAGCCCCACACACGACCTCGTCCTGGAGGTTTTCTGTGTCCTCCTCAGAGTCAGTGTAGTCATCCTCAATTATTTCATCGTTCTCAACCTGTGAATTAGATTCACTTTCCGAGTAATCCTCTTCATCATCATCATCTACATAATCATCAGCTTGTTCTGTTTGCATGTTCGCAACAGGTACATTCCATCCCTCCATTGATGTAGGTACAGTTTCTTTACTATCCACTGCATCTTGTGCTGGTGTCTTTGATGTATCTAATTGAGAATATTGGGGCAGTTCATTACCTTGTAAACCTGTCTGATCAAACATTGCTGCCTGCTGAGAGGCACGAGACACAAACTCAGGAGCATCATGTCTAAGGGGAGAGTAGTCAGCATTACTGTGTTGTTGTGGGTAGAATTCAGGAGCATCGTAATGCAGTGGAGACTGAATACTCTGTTGTTCAGTTTTCTTTGAGCCCATATCAGGGGGCTGAAATTCGCTGTATGGATCTGACTGGTGTGTTTGTCCTGTTGCCGGGTTACCAAAAGGGTTAGAACTTACAAATCCTAAATCTGCAGCTTGATCCTCATCCTTTGAGAAATCTATCAGCTCATTTTTCTGGGCCATGGGTGGCACTGGATCAGGGAGTGCCTCAGGGGTGGGCTCCATCTCCTGGTCGCCACCGAAAGCGGAGAAGGACTCATGGCTTCCTGTTTGGGAATATGAACTTATTTCTGAATTAAAAGGTGAGAATGAATCATCAATATTAGAACCAACAAAATCCTCACATTGTGGGGGGAAAGAAGCCGCATCACTCCCCAGTGGAATCTCTGGTTCCCTGGCTGCGGGGTAACTTGGGGCGTCTCCTTGGAAGCTATCCTCAGCACAAAAACCTGTTGGCACCTTCTGGTCATCAGAAAACCTGTCAGTGGGCTTATTATCAAACTCAAAGCCACCTTCTACCTCATTCTTGTGGACATCACCATTTCTCGTCTCTTTTGTAGCACCCTGCAAGAATTCACCATCCGCCATTTTGTCCGATGACGTCACACCATATAAGTTGTCAGCAGCTTGGCAAGATCCTACAACAGAGAATATTTAAGATTTAAAGATAAGGAAACAAAAGAGGATCTAAAAACAGAAATTTTCCATAATGTACACCTTGTCTATATATCAGAATTGTCTTCTATACTACACACATTAGTTAGCTCCCTATGGGAGGGACTATCACCCTACAAATGTAATTGGGAGGGACGATCACCCTATAAATGTAAATGGGAGGGACGATCAGCCTATAAATGTAATTGGGAGGGACGATCACCCTACAAATGTAAATGGGAGGGACTATCACCCTACAAATGCAAATGGGAGGGACGATCACCCTACAAATCTAATTGGGAGGGACTATCACCCTACAAATGTAATTGGGAGGGGCTATCACCCTACAAATGTAATTGGGAGGGACTATCACCCTACAAATGTAATTGGGAGGGACGATCACCCTACAAATGTAATTGGGAGGGTCTATCACCCTAAAAATGTAATTGGGAGGGACTATCACCCTACAAATGTAATTGGGAGGGACGATCACCCTATAAATGTAAATGGGAGGGACGATCACCCTATAAATGTAAATGGGAAGGATGATCACCCTATAAATGTAAATGGGAGAGACGATCACCCTACAAATGTAAATGGGAGGGACTAACACCCTACAAATGTAAATGGGAGGGACGATCACCCTACAAATGTAAATGGGAGGGACGATCACCCTACAAATGTAAATGGGAGGGACGATCACCCTACAAATGTAAATGGGAGGGACGATCACCCTACAAATGTAAATGGGAGGGACGATCACCCTACAAATGTAAATGGGAGGGACGATCACCCTACAAATGTAAATGGGAGGGACGATCACCCTACAAATGTAAATGGGAGGGACGATCACCCTACAAATGTAAATGGGAGGGACGATCACCCTACAAATGTAAATGGGAGGGACGATCACCCTACAAATGTAAATGGGAGGGACGATCACCCTACAAATGTAAATGGGAGGGACGATCACCCTACAAATGTAAATGGGAGGGACGATCACCCTACAAATGTAAATGGGAGGGACGATCACCCTACAAATGTAAATGGGAGGGACGATCACCCTACAAATGTAAATGGGAGGGACTATCACCCTACAAATGTAAATGGGAGGGACTATCACCCTACAAATGTAATTGGGAGGGACGATCACCCTACAAATGTAAATGGGAGGGACGATCACCCTATAAATGTAAATGGGAGGGACGATCATCCTACAAATGTAAATGGGAGGGACAATCACCCACAAATGTAAATAAGAGGGACTAACACCCTACAAATGTAAAAGGGAGGGACGATCACCCTTTAAATGTAAATGGGAGGGACGATCACGCTATAAATGTAAATGGGAGGGACGATCACCCTACAAATGTAAATGGGAGGGACGATCACCCTACAAATGTAAATGGGAGGGACGATCACCCTACAAATGTAAATGGGAGGGACGATCACCCTACAAATGTAAATGGGAGGGACGATCACCCTACAAATGTAAATGGGAGGGACGATCACCCTACAAATGTAAATGGGAGGGACGATCACCCTACAAATGTAAATGGGAGGGACGATCACCCTACAAATGTAAATGGGAGGGACGATCACCCTACAAATGTAAATGGGAGGGACGATCACCCTACAAATGTAAATGGGAGGGACGATCACCCTACAAATGTAAATGGGAGGGACGATCACCCTACAAATGTAAATGGGAGGGACGATCACCCTACAAATGTAAATGGGAGGGACGATCACCCTACAAATGTAAATGGGAGGGACGATCACCCTACAAATGTAAATGGGAGGGACGATCACCCTACAAATGTAAATGGGAGGGACGATCACCCTACAAATGTAAATGGGAGGGACGATCACCCTACAAATGTAAATGGGAGGGACGATCACCCTACAAATGTAAATGGGAGGGACGATCACCCTACAAATGTAAATGGGAGGGACGATCACCCTACAAATGTAAATGGGAGGGACGATCACCCTACAAATGTAAATGGGAGGGACGATCACCCTACAAATGTAAATGGGAGGGACGATCACCCTACAAATGTAAATGGGAGGGACGATCACCCTACAAATGTAAATGGGAGGGACGATCACCCTACAAATGTAAATGGGAGGGACGATCACCCTACAAATGTAAATGGGAGGGACGATCACCCTACAAATGTAAATGGGAGGGACGATCACCCTACAAATGTAAATGGGAGGGACGATCACCCTACAAATGTAAATGGGAGGGACGATCACCCTACAAATGTAAATGGGAGGGACGATCACCCTACAAATGTAAATGGGAGGGACGATCACCCTACAAATGTAAATGGGAGGGACGATCACCCTACAAATGTAAATGGGAGGGACGATCACCCTACAAATGTAAATGGGAGGGACGATCACCCTACAAATGTAAATGGGAGGGACGATCACCCTACAAATGTAAATGGGAGGGACGATCACCCTACAAATGTAAATGGGAGGGACGATCACCCTACAAATGTAAATGGGAGGGACGATCACCCTACAAATGTAAATGGGAGGGACGATCACCCTACAAATGTAAATGGGAGGGACGATCACCCTACAAATGTAAATGGGAGGGACGATCACCCTACAAATGTAAATGGGAGGGACGAACACCCTACAAATGTAAATGGGAGGGACTAACACCCTATAAATGTAAATGGGAGGGACGATCACCCTACAAATGTAAATGGGAGGGACTAACACCCTACAAATGTAAATGGGAGGGACGATCACCTTACAAATGTAAATGGGAGGTACGTGGCACTGTGGACGCTCCCATTATATATTACATACACCACCATCATCATCCCCTCTGTGGACGCTCCCATTATATATAACATACACCACCATCATCATCCCCTCTGTGGACGCTCCCATTATATATTACATACACCACCATCATCATCCCCTCTGTGGACACTTCCATTATATATTACATACAACACCATCATCATCCTTTCTGTGGACGCTCCCATTATATATTACATACACCACCATCATCATCCCCTCTGTGAACGCTCCCATTATATATTATATACACCACCATCATCATCCCCTCTGTGGACGCTCCCATTATATATTAATTACACCACCATCATCATCCCCTCTGTGGACACTCCCATTATATATTATATACACCACCATCATCATCCCCTCTGTGGACGCTCCCATTATATATTACATACACCACCATCATCATCCCCTCTGTGGACGCTCCCATTATATATTACATACACCACCATCATCATCCCCTCTGTGGACGCTCCCATTATATATTACATACACCACCATCATCATCCCCTCTGTGGACGCTCCCATTATATATTACATACACCACCATCATCATCCCCTCTGTGGACGCTCCCATTATATATTACATACACCACCATCATCATCCCCTCTGTGGACGCTCCCATTATATATTACATACACCACCATCATCATCCCCTCTGTGGACGCTCCCATTATATATTACATACACCACCATCATCATCCCCTCTGTGGACGCTCCCATTATATATTACATACACCACCATCATCATCCCCTCTGTGGACGCTCCCATTATATATTACATACACCACCATCATCATCCCCTCTGTGGATGCTCCCATTATATATTACATACACCACCATCATCATTTCCTCTGTGAACACACCCATTATATATTACATACACCACCATCATCATCCCCTCTGTGGACGCTCCCATTATATATTACATACACCACCATCATCATCCCCTCTGTGGACGCTCCCATTAAGGATTAAAGTCTCTTTCTGGTGGTTCTATCGAAGGATAAAGTTGAGTAGGGTATCGATATTTGGAATGGACCGCGAAGCTATGCTTGGAATTTGAGAAAGATCCCTTCAGTACTTTCTGAGAAATAGCGATAACAAACTTTAACTATCAAAATCCAAGATGGCCGTCGGTCGGTCATCTTGTTCACCGATCGGTCCCAAAATGCAATATGCACAACTAGGGTTCTAGGGGAACCTACATATGAAATTTGAGAAAGATCCCTTCAGCACTTTTTGAGAAATAGCGGTAACAAACTTAAACTATCAAAATCCAAGATGGCCGCCTGTCGGCCATTTTGTTCACTGATCGGTCCCAAAATGCAACATACACAACTAGGGCCCTAGGGAACCTATATATGAAATT
>SAYR01058357.1:0-10221 GCA_004382745.1 Argopecten irradians irradians | reverse complement strand
ACCATCATCATCCCCTCTGTGGACGCTCCCATTATATATTACATACACCACCATCATCATCCCCTCTGTGGACGCTCCCATTATATATTACATACTCTAAAGGAAATCGTGCTACAGGTTTGACATCAGAACACTAGGCCATTAATTTTGAATTTTAGAAGAATTTAAACAGAAAAGCTTACCGGTACATGACATTGCATCACAGATAGTTCATTACTGGCCCTTTGAGCAGGCTAGTTAAAACTTATACCATATAGCCCTTTATTTCTGTGGGTAAAATAATTTTGCGATTTTGATATTATTTTGGAAAATTTAAGTAACTTTGATAATATCCAGCAAAAATTACCAGGTATGCAATATCACACCTAGTGTTTGACATACCTTAGCTATCAAAGTATAGTTATATTGTGTTTTTATATAGCAATATTCTTCATAATTGGACACTACTTAAGTTTTGATCCATAAGTAGCCTCTTTTATGTTTCCGTGATAAATGTTATTATAACCATATAATATTTGAAATAATAGGCAATCATATACCGGTATGTTACATCAATTGACCAAATGCAAAATCAATCCCAAGACTAATGAGTTATTTTCATATTGTCCCTAACATTTCTATGAAGTTTAATTGAAATTCATTAAAATTGCAAGAAATATAGCAAACATTCGCCAAAAGCTGTCTTTTACACCCTTACTCCCTTTGAAAAAAAAATTGGTTACTTTCAAACAGCAAAAATAAAGATTTCGTCTGATTGGTCTAAAAACATAGGTTTTTTTTTTATTATCAATGCAAAATGTTATGTTAGCACAATTCCTATATTTCACCCACAAAAAAGAAATGTTGCTAATATGCTGGATGATCTATTTTTTTTAGCCCACATGGACATCCAGAATCTCACCCGATTCATCACATCAATGTTAACAGTCAGACCTTGTCAACAAAGGTAATTTTAATCAACAAAGGCTTTGTAATTACCTAACGATGTCACACTGCAACAAATGTGTGATTATCATTGGTTCGTACTTGCTCCTTTCATCCTGTTGGTCACGTGAATGTTTTATTGATATATAGCCTAACACAGCCAAGGGAAAGACCTTTGATATCTATACCGACCAGGAGATGGACTAATAATTTAATTAAACGTATCACTCACGATCACCCAATAGTCTATAACAAAAACAATACCGCCACAGCCACCATACCCTCGATGGGAATACTAGCTTCCTTCTCACCACCAATACTTAAGTTGATTAGGCACATTGACCACTGTAGTATCACTACTGGGATCATTAGTAGAAATTTGATAGACCTTGATATACCTATGTTAAAGTAATTACATCTTAGATACATAGATCTATGTTACTTAATCAGATCGTTTTCATCAAGAAAAACGAGTTGTAATGACCTTTCTTACAAACATTACCACACTTGAAATACAACACTCCTAACAATCTCTTGGCTTCATACAACTTGGTCAAAGTATACAGTAGTAAAGAAATTGTCACTTTGGCCTTGAAAGTGGGTCACAAGAAGTCAGTTAAAATTTCAACCTATTTGATCCCAGACCTTGAATGAAAGTTAATGTCTTTCATCTAGAAGCCCTTCATCCAAGCATGCTACAGGCAAAATTTCAGGTTCCTAGTGCCTTTTAGTTATTCACAAGAAGTCTATGACTTAGCCTATTTGACTTGTTATCTTGAATGAAGGTCAAGGTCATTAATATGAACAAACTTCTAGTATGCTACAGGCCTAATAGCAGATCTCTGACTTCTTAATTATTCACATGAAATCATTTCAAGTATGATTTTAGGTCATTTGACGCTGTGACCTTGAATGAAGATCAAAGTCGTTCATTTGAATAAATATGGTAGCCCTTCAGAATGCTACAACCTAAATATGTGCCTAAACCTATATGTGCCCTTTTTGTTGTTCATTTCAATCACAAGATATCTTAGAGGTATACACCACACCTAACATACACCACCACACCTAACATACACCACCACACCTAACATACACCACACCTAACATACACCACCACACCTAACATACACCATATCTACCACCACACCTAACATACACCAACACACCTAACATACACCACACCTAACATAAACCACACCTAACATACACCACACCTAACATACACCACCACACCTAACATACAACACCACATCTAAAATACACCACCACACCTAACATACATCAAAACACCTAACATACACCAACACACCTAACATACACCACACCTAACATACACCACACCTAACATACACCACCACACCTAACATACACCACACCTAACATACACCACTACACCTAACATACACCATCACACCTAACATACACCACACCTAACATACACCACCACACCTAACATACACCACACCTAACATACACCACACCTAACATACACCAACACACCTAACATACACCACCACACCTAACATACACCACCACACCTAACATACACCACACCTAACATACACCACTCCTAACATACACCACACCTAACATACACCACACCTAACATACACCATACCTAACATACAGCAACACACCTAACATACACCACCACACCTAACATACACCTACACACCTAACATACACCACACCTAACATACATCACACCTAACATACACCACACCTAACATACACCACACCTAACATACACCACACCTAACATACACCACACCTAACATACACCACCACACCTAACATACACCACCACACCTAACATACACCGCCACACCTAACATACACCACACCTAACATACACCACACCTAACATACACCACACCTAACATACACCACACCTAACATACACCACCACACCTAACATACACCATCACACCTAACATACACCACCACACCTAACATACACCACACCTAACATACACCACCACATCTAACATACACCACACCTAACATACACCACACCTAACATACACCACACCTATTATAACCTTACATACATTACATTTCTCCGTAAGAACTTGAGTCTGTCCTAGTACGTTATGATGAGATTTGGACGGTGACAGTAAGCCTCTCCATGCCTACTTGAGCCAGACAAACCTTTCAGTCATGATCATGAAACATCAGTTTTGGGATACTTACCAGTATTAGAGATGTGCAGACATTCAGTTTTAAATCTGTTGATGAATTTAGGATGACAATATCTCACAATTCACATGAAGACTTCTACAATTGATCTCCCTCACCCCGATTTACGTAATTCTATGGCTGATATTTGAAATGTTGGGAGATGAAGGCAGTCTGCCTCTAGCATAACAGAATTAGACAGACTACTACCCAGGCCTACGACTCTCAAACATTTCCAGTCTGGTATTGATTTTCCTCTGTATCAATCCTGGTGCTCTCCTAGTGTAGGCTTGGCGGCCAGCTTTATCTGCTAAAAACTATCAATAATCCAGGAAAACTGCAAACAAAATCCCCTCATTAGCTATGCCTCATAGTCATTCCCTCCTATTCTAAATCCTACCTTGCAAGGTGAGAGCCTCCGTGAGTTCTGTAACCGATGACGATTCTGCCATTGTCACACGGCGCTAACAGACGTCGTGCTCCACTGACTCAGGCGTGTACAAAGCAAGATGTGCAACTCTCCTGTTTCAATATTAATGATTCAACAGGAATTCTGGGAGATGTAATGTCGCTGTCACTGTGACGACTGCTTCACTGCTACTTCTTTGGTGCAGATCAATTTATTCCTAAAATTTTCTGTGAAAAAAAATAATGAAGAATTTTTGAATCATTCTTGTGTTTTGAGGTTTTCATTTTCTTGAGAACTACATAAATTATTTCCTCGAGACAAAACATTGCATAATACATCAATACATTACCGATATAAATCACAAAGACAGAGAGTCAGTCAACCGTAACAACATAACCATAACCGGCTGGAATACATCTTGTAATCAGTCAAGCATAACATCATTCACATCATATTTATGACTTGGAATATCATGGACAAACTCATTTTTATTAACGGTTGAAGTGGAGGCATAATGTAACCTTACTAGTGGGGATTTCCATTCGTCTCGTGGGAGGGTCTAGAAAGATCTGTCTAGTTAATGGCTCAGGCTAGTAGACCTCTTCCTTCAGTAACAGTGATGTAGCCGTACTACTATCCTTATACCTGCTCATGTAGTAAACTTTACATGATGTATTAAAACAAAACTTTAAGTAGACCAAATAAAATTACAGTTAAGTTTCCCCTTTCAGCTCCAAAAGAAACAGGGTAGGTAGGACACAGATTAATCTTTTTTTTTCATTTTAATTTTTACCTCAAATGACAAAATCATCATATTTGTGTATGCCATTCTTTACTTTGATTTTAAACAATTTTGTTGGCAAAATGAATCTACTAATTAATTCAATATACTGTATTTGACCCAATAAGCCCGGCACCCCCTTTCCTATAAGCACCGCTCCCCCCCTTTTTAGGTTTCAATTTCATTTACTTCAAAATAAATGCAGACAGAAGATATAAAAACTGTGAAGGCTTCTCGATTGATTTCTGTTGCCAAATGATTTATAGCTTACTTTGTACAATAATCTTATGAAAAGCAAGTCCAAATTTGGTTCTATTGTGTCACTTTTAAAGCTCCCTGGGTGATTATTGGGTCAAAAACAGTAATATCTGTCAAATTGACAGATACAATATAGAATCTGCCTTTTAGCCATCAAATGTGGAGACAGAAATCTTCTCCAATCAACAAGACTGTTAGAATGTATTACCACGTGTCTGTTGGTGTAACCATCTTCTCTATTGTATCATACATTTTTGGTTTCTTTCCCCAAGAGTTCAGATGACTTACATGCATGTTCATTGGTGCACAGATATATGAATATTGATAACCTCAGCAAGCGTGGTGTATGTAGCCAGAGGTAAATAAAGGTTAGTGTAATTGATAACTGGGATCAAGGATTGCATACTAATGAAACAGTCCACATTATTCTTAATGTGTATGTTAACATGGCCAGTTATATCGAAGGATGTAGTAATTATCAGTCCATATTAATGACCATCTATCACCAGTGTCCCAGCAGCTACAATATGTGTTTACCAGTGAAGAATATGTTTACACATTTTGTCTCTGAATTATGCAACAGAGTTGTTGTTATGTTTACATAATAATGTTGGCAGAAACACGAACAAACACCAGTCAGACAGGAAAGCTCTTGTAATGTCAAACATTTGGCTAGCTGTCTGTAAATCAATCAAAAAGTTGAAGCCAGCAGCATTGTACGACATGAGTGGGAATTATCACCAAACTAAAGACCATGTAGCCAATCAACGTACATGGTCAATATCAGTACACATACTCCATTTACTTAAAAGACTAAAACTTCATAAACAAATATCTCCTTGTCTGGGCCTCCACCTTACTCCAAGACACCGTGCCATCTCAGCAGTATAAGAATTATTGAATACAAAACTAAAATTGTCTGTAATATGGGGTAATATTTCTATTCCCCAGTGGACAACAAGATGTAACATTCATCCAGCTTTACAGTGTGGGGACATAGTGGGGACAAACAAAAAAGTGTATTTACTGAGCCCTTAAGACTGAGGACAAACAGACAAGTGAATTTACCCAGCCCTACAGACTGACGACAAACAGACAAGTACATTTACCCAGCCCTACAGACTGACGACAAACAGACAAGTACATTTACCCAGTCCTAGACTGAGGACAGACAGACAAGTACATTTACCCAGCCTTAGAGACTGAGGACAGACAGATAAGTACATTTACCCAGTCCTAGACTAAGGACAAACAGACAAGTACAATTACCCAGCCCTACAGACCGAGGACAAACCGATAAGTAAATTTACCCAGCCCTATAGACTTAGGACAGACAGATAATTACATTTACCCAGCCCTACAGACTGAGGACAACAGATAAGTACATTTACCCAGTCCTAGACTGAGGACAGACAGACAAGTACATTAACCAAGCCTTACAGACTGAGGACAAACAGACAAGTACATTTACCCAGCCCTAGACTGAGGACAAACAGACAAATACATTTACCCAGCCTTACAGACTGAGGACAGACAGACAAGTACATTTAACCAGTCCTACAGACTGAAGACAGACAGACAAGTACATTTACCCAGCCCTATAGACTGAGGACAGACAGATAAGTACATTTACCCAGTCCTACAGACTGAGGACAAACAGATAAGTACATTTACCCAGTCCTACAGACAGAGAACAAACAGATAAGTACATTTACCCAGTCCTACAGACAGAGAACAAACAGATAAGTACATTTACCCAGTCCTACAGACTGAGGACAAACAGATAAGTACATTTACCCAGTCCTACAGACTGAGGACAGACAGATAAGTACATTTACCCAGTTCTACAGACTGAAGACAGACAGATAAGTACATTTACCCAGTCCTAGACTGAGGACAAACAAGTACATCTCCCCAGTCTCACATGTTTCTATATTGGTTACCACTTGTCAACACTTGTGTAAGTAATAGCTTCACAGATGAGACAGAAAATTAAGAAGCAGCTGACTGGTGTAGTCTTTTGTCATTTTTTTTTATTCTCTTGTTTTTTTTAAGTTGATAATAACATCATGTGTGTTGTCTGTGATAGATAAACAACTACAAGTATATGAGATGGGACCAAGACTATTGTTGTACATGTATGTATTATCATAATTATCATAATTAGGGGGCTTAAGCGAAAATTATAACAAAAAGGTCACGGAAATATAAGTTGTGGAAGAAAACCCTCTCAAAAAAGTTAGCCATATCTCAACTCTTTCCCTATTCATGGCATGGCACATCAAACTCTTGCAGTAAACATACACATACCTTCTTTGCTTTCAGACACATTATTACGTCATGATTCACATGTGAATGTTAACGACTTACAAGTTCATGTTATACATGGGATAAAATGCTAATGTTATAAGCATCACACCATTGTAAACCATTGTTAAAACTATGGGGTTGGAAAGGGACGTTCAGAGGGAGGGGCCCTAATTGCAGTGAATATGGTATGTGTATATTATATAATCATTTGTATATACACTAAATAACAAACTATTTTCAACCACTAGATATGTATACATGAGGCATAAGGTTTTTTTCTGTGGTGTTCATTAAAAGTTAAAATCTAGGTCATAGTGACTTACTTAATAATCCAATTCAAGTATGAAGTTGTATTTCAATGGTTTAAGCTAGAGACACAAAGTATAGAAACATATATATACTGATCACCATGTATAATAAAAGGATTAAAGGACAAATTAAACAAGAGGCCCAAGAGGCCTTGACAGTCACCCGAGTGCTGCTACAGAAAGAGCATTGCAAAGTTGGTTCAAATATATAAAAATTATTTACGATATTAAAATAAACTTGAAGTTATGCTTTCCTAATAGAATTTTTATTTTTTATTTTTCATTTTGATAGTTAGTGTATTATGTTACCAAACCTTATGCTTAAAATTCCAATTTGCTTTGCTAACGTTAAACAACAAAACCAAACTAGAAGACAGTCAGTGTCAGTGATTTTATAAATTTCACTTTTTAATCTATGAAGATTATTTGGTTCCATCAAATCTGTGAATTCAGAAGGAAGATTTTTGAAGTTTTAGCCTATCTGACCCTTTTTGGCCCCGCCCCTAAGGCCCCTGGGGGTCGGCCAGGACCAATATGGATATGACAATAAAATGCTATCTCAGGCTAATAATTCTAACACAGTTTGACTAATTTTCTATGAAAAATAAGCAGATAACATTCATGAATGTGTTTTTCCTATATAAACTATAGTAAACTTGACCCCCTCCCCAGGGAGAAAGATGAGACCCCAGGGTCATATAATTCACAATTCTTGTAAAGGACCTTAAGACCTTTCCATCTATGAAGAGTATTTGATTTTACCAGTTCCAGATTTCAGAAGAAGATTTTTGAAGTTTTAGATTATTTGACCCCTTTTGGCCCCACCCCTAAGGCCCCTGGGAGTCAGTCATAAATTTTTTTAATTTGATTCAATGGCCATTTCATAGGGATAATTCTGACAACATTTGACTCATTTCCTTTTACAAATGACCAAATAATGCTCAAAAATGTGTTTTCCCTAGATAAACTAAGCTACAGTCAAACCTGTCTATAACGACCACTGAAGGGGAGACAGAAAAACGGTCACTATAGACAGGTTGCCTTTATAGACAGGTTGGGGCTTTCGTGCCAACCAACGAGCCAATAAATAAAACAGAATTGTATTAATACAAAACAGACCTGCTACTGGATGTTTATATATTTATTGCCATGCATTATTTAAGAAATAATTGTGTCAATATATTTCCCTGATTTGTGTTCGTTTTATTTTAATGCAATCGGAAATTTCGATCATAACAAAATCAACTCGTTTTGATACATAGTAGATTTTTTCAGCTATGAACATAATCATTACCTAATTACTGACTTCACATGGCCTGGAATTATCTGTGAACGATTATTTTCAGACAATGTATGCGTGTAATTTTTTTACAACACATTCTCGCTGGCAAGTCGTATGTAATGTTGCCGTGTAACCAGTTTTGACGGATTAATCTCGGAACATGAAAGATCGATTTGGAGGCGTTTTCTCACAATATACAGCTTCAAAACTATTAAAATCACATTGCAGGTACACATATTAACTTTCAGTAACATTTCTACCAAGAAATGGGACCGTATTTTATTTATAAACACATCGAGAATACCCGGGTTACATGGGGCGATAGGCCTAATCCGACTGACTCTAATCGTAAAGAAGAAGAACGTAAATTTATAGGCCTAATTTGAAATAGCTTAAGTACAGGCCATTTCTTAGTAATAAAACAATGCTAAATATCGACAATGAATAACGGAACACATTAAATAAATCGGCATGTTTTATTTTGCCTACCGTATCATCCGAGTTGTGGCTTCAAAATCACGCTTTACGAGTGATCTTTTCGTGCACATGGCGTTCGCGACCAAACATAATTTCAGTCTATGATAGGCATAAACGGTCGTTAAAACTTCCATCATTAAGTTGGCAACCATATTTGTACCTCAAATGTTACGACCGCTAGGTTATAAACCAAATAGTACTGTATAAACAATTCATAGCTTGGGCTTCAGTATTGGCTGCCATTTGCTTACAAAGGGAGTTAATTACCGGAAGTAGGTCTAAGAGACGCTACTACACACACACTGTACTCGGTACTCGAAAAGTCGATCTCAGCGACCGGTCGTTATACAACTTTGACGGGGCTAAAACGACCGGTCGTTAGCCACATTAGACAGGTGGTCGTTATGCACAGTGCCATTATATAGTAAAAACGCACGGGGAGTCTAAAAACCGGTCGTTATAGACAGGCGGTCGTTATATACAGGCGGTCGTTAGAGCAGGTTTGACTGTATATTAAACTTAACCCCCTCCCCAAGGGGAAACCTGAGACCCTAGGGTCATAATTCACAATTTTTGCAGAGGACCTTTAGACCTTTCCATCTGTGAAGAGTATTTGATTCTATCACATCTGTGAGTGGAAAAGAAGATTTTTGAAATTATAGTCAATTTTACCCCTTTTGGTCCCTCCCACAGCCCCCAGAGGGGTGGGGACCATATAATACACAATTTTGATTGGCCTTATGGCTTAGAAGGTTTGTGAAAATTTCATTGAATTTGCTTCAGCGGTTTTTGAGAAGAAGTCGGAAATGTAAAATTTTTATGGACATACGACGGACGACGCACGACGCACAATGGAGGGTGCACGACAACGGACAAAAGGCGATTAGAATAGGTCACTGGAGACTTTGTCTAAGGTGACCTAAAAACTATATTGATGTTCCTTAGTAAGACTCCTGCTATACATCTACCAGACTTAAAATTATTATCAGTCAGTGTTCTTCTATTGGCTCGTCACAGATATGGTACATATGTAGCAGTTGAAGATGCTAAAAATAAACTATATGGACTAAGTAGTACATTTAAATTTCAATACCATCACATATTTCACCCCTATGACCTTGAATGAACTTCAAAGAAGGTAAAGAATATCATTGCACCATGATAAAGGTCTAATATCTGATTGACAAACACCATATAACACTACAGCATAAGCACTGCTGTCCATGATTGACAAACACCATATAACACTACAGCATACTCACTGCTGTCCGTGGTTGACAAACACCATATA
>SAYR01058263.1:1150711-1183575 GCA_004382745.1 Argopecten irradians irradians | reverse complement strand
TGACTATGAGTACTTTCAGTACTTTGATTATGTTAGCACGACTGGTAACCAAATGGTCAAAAGTAATAAAGAACTGAAATTATGCATGAAAGCGCAAAATGGGGCCGTAGCCATACGGTTTTAGTAATATGGCTTTTCGATAGTTGATGCATAATAAATTAAAGTAATTTGGGATTTAGAAAGGTGATATATAGAAAACACAGTGATACGATATTAAGAAAGTGATGTATTAAAAATTACAGTAATGCGATATTAAGAAAGTTGATGTATAAAAAATTACAGTAACGCGATATTAAGAAAGTTGATGTATAAAAAATTACAGTAACGCGATATTAAGAAAGTTGATGTATAAAAAATTACAGTAATGCGATATTAAGAAAGTTGATGTATAAAAAATTACAGTAATGCGATATTTAGAAAGTTGATGTATAAAAAGTTACAGTAATGCGATATTACGAAAGTTGATGTATAAAAAATTACCGTTATGCGATATTAAGAAAGTTGATGTATAAAAAATTACAGTAATGCGATATTAAGAAAGTTGATGTATAAAAAATTACCGTAATGCGATATTTAGAAAGATGATGTATAAAAAGTTACAGTAATAGGGAACAACCAACTAAATGAAAAAAGACCTTCAAAATGGCCCATGTGTTTATAAGATTGAGCCAAGGATAGAATTTTAACCCGGCAGCTGATTTGCTGACTAATTATGAATTTCAAAAGTAAAAAAGTTTTCTGACAGGTAATTATTCCTTGATAACCATGATATGAATTTAGAAAAAAATCAGATTGAGATTTAGGTTCAAAATATCAATTTTGATAATGAATAGGTAAAAACACTAGAAGTTCAGAATTTTTTAGTGCCAAATGCGCCTGATTTCAACATGCATATGGCTACCCTGGTTGGAGTTTGAGCTGAAGGACCGAAACTTCTTTTTCTATCTAGTGTTACACGAGAACCTAGACTTTAATTATAGAACACAATAGCTAACTAATATTCCTTTAATAATACATTACAAAACTTTAACAATATTTAACACTGTGGTCAATGTAAAACTATTTAGGCAAAAAATAATGTCTGTTTAGGGTTACATTGGCAAAAAAATAGGATTGGTCGGTCGGGAGGAATTTTTAAATATTTTTTAGTGTCTTTCACTCTTAAAGTTATATGTGCCGTATTTTTCATACTCACGAATCAAGATGAGCTTTTGATATGTTATTTATTACCAAAAGTTACTAACATTTTGAGAATTACAGTATTTTCAATGCTTAAGTTTTAATTTTACGAGTACATATAAGAGCTGAAAATGATTTTTGGCAGTACTGCCAAAAATCATTATATGTACATCTATAGTGAAGTGAAATGAGTACATACGGTCGGACCATAAAGCCAAATCGTAGTCTACAATTTCATTTAGCATTTTTATAATGTTATTAGTCATTGTAAAGTGATTTCTGCAGATATGTTTTCATATAAACATATATAAGGCATAAAAACCAACAATTTTACAGTACTTAAATTCTGTGTTGCAACTAACGTTTGTCAGACATCTGGAACCATTTGAATGATTATTTTCATGGCTTAATTCATCAAACCTTACGGTTTTCAATAGATTAATGAAGAAAAAATAACATGTCAAAATTTTCGTGCAATTACGGCACATATAAATGATGGCCGGAACCGGAGTCTGAAGTCGAAATCCCGACTTTTTAATATTTTTAGTAGAAAAGTGGAAAAAAATTAGGGTAGGGGGTAAAAAAAATAGGGTCGGTCGGATAACCCTTAACAGACATATCTTTTTTTGCCTTGTTTGGTTGTTCTCAATACGAGATGTAGTAATTATATAAGTTGGTGTATAATAAATTGTTAATTGATATTTAGAAAATTAGTGTATAAGAAACATTAAATAAATAATTACCTAATTTGAAAAAAATATATTGACTACAACCATACATAAAAGGACGCTTGTTGTCAATTAATGGTTTCCCGTTGTAGTTATTTATTTACTTACTTATAATTATAAATAATTGTAATTTGTAATTATTTTGAGTTGTAATAATACTATACCTAGACATATCGTAAAAACTGTAGGTATATTCGGGTTGGGGGTGTAAAAGAAAGTCTTTCTAGTGGCCGAAACATTTAAATCGAAAGAGGAAGTAAAATATGTTACCGAGAAATGAAATCGAAAGTAAAATTCAGTTTCTGAAAACAAATGGGCATGTTGCCACGGGGACTATAAACAGGAAGTTCACAACAGTTTGAGACAAGTACTCAAGAACAGTGGTATGTATATGTATATGATAAATGATGTAAAACTTTTTAAGTTCTACGATAGTACAATATATATTTCCATAAAATGTATGCGTAGTAAGTTTTAAAAGACTCTTTCATATGTAAATATGAAGGACAAGGATATTTTACCCGAGGATCACAAAATGTTGTAAAACCCGAGGCTTGTCAAGGGATTTACAAAATTGTGTGATCCCGATAGTAAAATATCTCTACCCTTCATATCCACCTATGGAAGAGTATTTTCCACTCATATATCAACGTTTTATTACAATTTTACAACTATGATATCTCGCCATTTTGAAATAAATTCGAAAAAAATCCCATGACTGCAAGTCAATTATCCATACATGAAAATATTAAAATTGCGTGATGTATTCAACGCAAATTTTGTTGTTTGCATCATTTATACTAAAACAAACCTAGTGTATGAAAACATGTTTTAATTTTACCGAGAAAATAGAAAATAGTATTGCATGGACAGCCCTGTAATACAGTCTCAGATGACATGAGTGTATTGCATGATACCAGCCAGTATAACACCTGCAGGTACAAAAGAAAAATCAATACATGTTTGTCGTGTTTACACACGTATGATATGTATTATGGTCGGGCTATAAAAAGGCGATAAGGATATATAAATTGCTTATAAATTTAAAACAGTACCCTGCGTTAGGGTCACGGTATCCCGACATATTACCACAAGCCCTCCACCTCTGAGTCGCGAGTTCGAATCCCATATGGGGCATTTGCCTGGTAATGACCGCCAGTCGGTGGTTTTTCTTTAGGTACTCCGGCTTTCCTCCACCTTCAAGCCTGACACGTCCTTACGTGACCCTGGGTGTTTCGCCCAATGAAATATAAAGTTTACGAAATTGAAATTTATCCTGTTCATAGATATAATCTTCAGATCATTTTCGATGCATACAGCGAACAATATGGGAGGTCAGTTGCCAATCTATACAAATAAAGATGGTTACTACCAGTAACACTATACAGACATGAAATAATGACAGAGTACCTCTCTGTACTACAATGCAGTAGGTGAAGGGAGACAACACCTATACATAACCCCTGGACAGCAGCAACTCTACACCACAACAACTGTCCGTCGCCAAAGGTCTCTAGGGTTCAGAACCTGCTGGTTGCGATCTTGTCGCCAACACTAGCTCTACTCTAACCAGCCCTACTCACGACCTGCCAATGTGTTGACATCACTTCTATATGACTTTAAATGTGTGGTTACTTTCAAATTTGTTAATTGTGTTCATTGTTTAAGTTTATTAACTATACATTTTTTATACGATATGCTTGTTTCGCACCTCAAAATGGTCGTGGAATTAACATGAAAAAGTAAGGCGAGTTTAATTTGTTGAATTATAGAAGTTTCAAGCAGTATTCAATTTATTTCAAAATATTAAGAACGTACGTATTTGTATATGTCATCTGCGTCCTTGAAATATATCAACAAAAATGTACCGAATTATACCTGAAGTATGTTTTAAAGACACGAAATTTGATTGCATCCCCTGATTTTAAGCAGAGTCAATCAAATGACCAGATGTATAATGAATATATATAATTAGTACTGCCTATAGTAATTGAGTTTACGTTTGATTGATTTTCAGTGTAACCTGACATTATAAAATGAAAGAAAATGATACCATTTAATCTTAAAACTACTTCCAGTAATAATGTCTAAATTTTAAAGATACGACACGGCAAGTATATTCTATTTATAACGTATTTGTTACAATTTTGTTTATTTTACATTTCGTGACGGCCCCCAAATTTTGGAAGTCCGTGTCGGTGTCGATGTCCGTACTCCGTGTCGGGCAAAATGAAAGATGTCTAGTAGTCGTTAGTCGAGATACTATGTCGCGAGTACCTCGCGACCGATTGTCGACACCACAAACTACACACTAGCCACAGCGAGAGCTATGCTAGGAATGATTCCCTGGGTATGACACTGATCAAGGCAAGGCTTCGGCAGCCATTTCTCTCTCTCTCTCAGTGGCAATACCTACTAGAGAGTGTGACTCAATGTTAACCGGTCGGCGACCAGAACAAAGAGTGTGAATATCCGAATTGAATTGAAGAGTTTTACGTGCCGTCACGTTATCGTTTCGGGGCACGCGAAAAGATAGGAAATGGAGTAGGAAGAGCAAAGTATATAGAGAAAGCATAGAGTGAGGAGTCGCCTGCTATACATATATATCTATTAATTTGGAAGACGACTCCTAGATCCTAACAGGTCCTATCATGGCATCGTCTAGCAGTAACTAGCCCTACCGATCAAGAGCAGGGGGAAAGGAAGGAACATAACCTATCAATCTGGTATATAGATTCTATAATTTTGAAGCCCTTCTAATTTATCTATATAAAAATATCCAAACTATATCTTGTACCTATACCTATCCTCTGGGCCGGCGTTATCACACCTACTCTTCATCGAAAGACCGCAAAGGGGTTTTTATCGTGCAAGGCTGGGCATCCTCACACGGGCGTGAATTTCCTCAGTTTGCTTCCTGTTATAGTACTAGAAGAAGGAGCGCCTCTAGCGGCAAATAAAGAAACTATACTCACACCGAGTCATTGAAACGCTTACAAGATATACTACAACAACACTAAAACGTCTGACTAACATTTACAATAATAAAACGCATACATTATACATGCGACACAGCCGTAAGGCCTATTTTCGCCACATAAGGCATTACACATTCTTGTCGGTGCCTTTGAATGAATTTCAAAGTTTCATTTATCACAAAGTATGGTTTTGATAGATAAGTGAAGAAATAATAACAATAAAATTTTCGCCCCGTTATGGCACACGGCATCAAAATACAAAGGATATCTTCACAAATTTACCGTTTATTCAATGTAATGCAAATAATATGTTTAAACGTTTAATCAAATCTTTTTCAGCTCAAGGTGAATCCATCAAACTTGATTGATCAAACATTTGGTCAGGAAACCGACAGCTATCAAAATGGAGGAAGAAAAACTAGAATTGGGAAACGGCAATGAGAATGAACTCTTAGTTGAAACAGAAAACGAGACAAGAGAAGAATTAACTGACGAACAACAGCACGTGATAACTGAAGAAAAGTTGAAAACTATCCATGACGATTTAAAGACTAAACCAGCAATCTGTTTTACTCACAAGGAAAAGGAAGTTTGTCTGTTTTGCAGGTCTTGTGAGAAATTGGTATGTACAACTTGTGTTATAGATAGAAACCATGCTAGTCATGAATTATGTGAAATTGAGGATGTCATCAAAACAAAGCTACAGGAACTAGGCGATGAAAAAGAAAACATGAGGAAAAGCTTACAACAGAATATCAGAATTATTAAGAACCAGCGGAACAATGTATCCGAAAACTGCAAAATGGTATCTAAAGAAATAGATGATAGAAAAAACTACATGATACAAGAAGTGGAAGCCTGGAGCATAAATTTACAATCCGTGGTAAGAGAACACCAGAGGAAACGCCACGAGGGTTTTGAAGGTCTAATCTCCGAATCAGAGACGTGTCTAACCGCTCTAGAAATCTTCGAGAGAAATCCGGATTATGACACGGTATTAGACGGGAAAAAACTTATACATGTTGTGGAAATGCTTAAAAACAACACTGGTATAATGGCCAAAGAAGAGTCTGAAGCGTCCGAAGGGAAAGGAGAAATTCTGTTTATTTCTGTAGAGGGGGTTCCAGATAAGATGGGTACATTGTTTGGACAGGTGGCCGGAATCACTCCAGTTGACAATCTTCAAAAGGGACTGAAATTTAAGTTTTGTAACTCGCTAATAAACTTCGTTTCTCCTTTTGGCGCAAAAAGAGCCTTTGTAGTGACAGAGAGGCAACTGTATCTTGTCGATTTGACCAAAGCCAAGTACAAACGGGAGGAACTGGAACCATTGATGTCAGATGTAGTGTACATCACTCCGGTCACATCACGAGGAATCTATGTGCAAAAGAGAGGCAGCAGCTTGATTCATCGCATTACAACAGACGGACAGGTGTACCACTTTGCTAACTTGGACACAGGTTCCAAGAGAGAAGCCTTGATAGGCATAAGGCTGACGGACACTGGTATGTTAGCTTCGGTAACAAAAAGTGAAGTGTCAACCTCATATAGAGCTGAAACTAAACTATCCTGCAATATCAAAATTACAAAGCACACTCATCATGGGATCAAAGAAAAAGAAATTGTATCTTTAAATTGTCCAAATGACAAATACCTCTACAAAAAACAGCGTTTCCCCGAGAGTGTCCATACTGCATCCGGTATTTATATTCAGACAACATCAATGGATAATCCCAAAGAACGAGGCAGTATCCAGGACTGAAATTCAATGCAATCTTTTTCATATAGCTGTAAATGCATGTATACGGGATGTATTGGATCAAACCCAGCAATGATGTTTCATCCCAGTGGGCTGTGCAAGGACGAAGAAGACCAACTCATCGTGGCCGACTACTGGAACCATGCCGTACACCAACTCACTCCTGATGGGAAATTCAAAAAGTTCTTGATACGAGAAGAAAATGGACTAACACATCCGACAGCAGTTGGTATTGCTTCTATTACAAACTGGATATGGGTTGGGCAGGAGGACGGAAGCATTCACAGTATCAAATACATATCTTAAACATTTCAAAGGACATTCCATGCACTGTAGACGTGAAATGAATACTATAATGATATCACATGAGTGGCTTTAAAATAATTTTCATATGATATAAACAGGAGTTTAATATTCTATTAATCATATATGCACATAACTAATATTCTAATTGATTTTCCATATAAGACTAAAAGAGTCTTGCATGAGCATGCTTACTAGACAAATGATGTGTCAGTTACTTTCTGGCATTTCCATCACGCCATCATCACAGGAACATCGCTATGCTTCAAAATTGATGACGTCATTTCATTTACACTACAAGCCGCATGTATTTATGACGTCAAGTAAGTGTCTAGTGCGTGTGAGCTGTTTGTAAAGTTATTATTTGGAGAAGAGTCTTCTATTTTAATTAATTAATTGTAATATTTAATATGTATATGAATGTATGGAGTCAAGAGCTTAATTAATTGTCATATACTATATCTTAATGAAGGTTATCTTCTGTTGTATTCTTAACTTGTTCTGTGTCAATTTACACATGATTCTGTATACCGTAATTATATTAAATGTAGTGTTTTATAATTTGTAACAGCAAATGTAAAGTTGCTTAGTTAGAAAATATTTTTATTAGACATATGCATGTAGAATCTTGTATGTCATTGTAAGCGTGATTTGGTTTCTTTAGTTTTATGTACATTTATATTCGCGTTTACTAAATTTTGTCCGTTAGTTTAACGCGATCAATGGCTGTTGAGCATACACAGGAAAAGTGCCACGCATGTAAATCATCATGTCGGTCTCATATGATTTCCATACGATTTCCATGTCATTCATTTCACACATGAGAATCGCATGATTTATATTTACATGTGAAAATCATGCCTTATACACATGTAATTCATGCGTGGCACTTTTGCCTGTGTGTCCACATGGTACAATTCCGTTTTTGTATAATATATTGAAACAATTCCTATTTGAGGCAAAATTGCGCGAAAATGTGTTTCCCGCGAAGATAAAATGATTAACAGTAAGCATGTTGAGTGTAATATTATGTAATCCCACTACAATAACCTGTATAGTAAGGCCCCGGTGACAGTTTGATTTATCTGAAGGAATATTATTTCCCTTTATATTTCCCGATGGTACTATATAGTTGCTAATATTTGCGAAATTTATCGAAAACAAATGGTTTTGCGTACTTAAGCCTATGGTATGAATGGTGCTTTTACATACTACAAAGATAATTCGCAAAAATAAACCCCCACGAGTAAGTGCCAAATAGTAAATCGCGATTTTTTACACCCACGAAATTGACCAACTATACAATAAATAAACTTTTTTCTTTCATACCTACGGGTGTAATACTGGCTGGTATAGGGCAATATACTCCTGTTGCCTGAGGCTGTATGCAATAAAGCCTCGTGACGTCAACAAAATCTTTTCCTCGGTAAAATTTTCATAATTTTTTTTCACAAATATGACTGGTTTTACTATAAAAGATGCAAATAACGGAATTTGTGTTGAAAATATCACGTTATTTTCCATGTATGAAAAATTGACTTCAAGTAGTAGATTTCATTGAATTTATTTCAAAATGGCGGGATATTATAGTTGTAAAATTGCAATAAAACGTCGAGGTATGAAAGAAAAATACGCTTTCATAAGTGGATATGAAGAATAGGGATATGCTACCCTCGGCAAGCCTCGGGTTTTACTACATTTTGTGACCCTCGGGTAGAATATCCCTATCCTTCATATCCACTTCTGAAAGAGTCTTATAGTATCACACTGTCACTGGGGACATAAATTGTTTGTTATTCCGAAAATTTGCAATAAGCTACACTGGGGGTAAATATTACTACAATCCGCGATGAGTAAAAATTGTCATTTTCACCATGGAGGCACGCGCCCCAGGATCGTAGTACGATATTTATTTCCCACGAGGGAAATACGATGTTTTATTTCCCCGTCATGTGATGTATTTCAACTAATCACAGACACTGTTCTAAAGTTAAGGTATAATAAAATGTATTATTAATTTGCTGGAACAATATATGTCTCCCGTGGATAACCACCAGTGTTTATGTTGAGCAAAAGAAAACACCATGATTAAAAGTCGATAAACTTTATTTTAAATTAAAATAACGTCAGCCATCCGAGACATTTATAACAATAGAGGAATAACGTGGGTTGGAAATCATTCAAGTATAAAAACATATAAATAGACTCTACAACATAGCGTGGACAATACCTTACACAACGGGGAAGAACATAACAAATTTAATAGATATAAAATTAAAATATTATCTTGATCCTCACCATCATAAGATTACAAAACATTATGGTCCGAAATTGAGGTCTTATTTATACATGTAACAGACTTAATAAAGATTTTATATTATGTCATTTGTTGTTTATATTCTACATCAAGATATTCTGATGTTTTAGTTGTAATGTTAAATCAACGATTTTCCAAAGCGTTTTCTAAAATAAATTCTGATAGAGGATATGTATTTATTTTTGGACTTAATTTTCAAGTCATCGTTATTTTCATACATTTTGTTTGTACTTTTTAGCGTTCAAACGTTCACGTGAAATTACACGAAAGTATGTATGTCGCGAATATGAAGTGGTTTGAGAGTATATAGACATAAATTTTACCGTTATAGTGTGAAAACGGCAAGGTGATTATAAATAAACATTTTACACAATATGATGGGCTTCAATGTTTATATCATGTTCTAAAATTTATGATTTTCTTTTGAAATAAATTTGAAATCGATTAAATAATACAAAGCAAAATTACCAATAGGTCCATATTCAGCTGACTTGTATTAAAAGTAAAAAAAAAATGTAAACAGTAATAGAAACATATAATACAAAATGTTTAAGTTTAAATGCACTTGCAGTTAAATTCGCGCGTTTGAATTTAAACTTTACCCTAACTACGGTAAATGCAAACCTAACAAAATATAACTTGAAAGTATATTGCTTCGAGTAAAAATCCTCCGAATATGCACAAATAATATGAAACTTAATAGAAATTGTTAATGTGGAACTTTAAAAGTATCTACATCTTTAACTGTAAATTTGTTTATGGTTTTCTTCTTTTCTACACACATATGTAATATGTTCTAAACGTAGTATATTAGAAGATTAATACAGTTGTACTATAACAGAGTAATACAACAAATTAACTTAGAATACTGAAGAAATTAGAAATTATAATAAGTAAATAAGGCATATTATATTTCATTTCACATTGAATACATGCCATGAAAGAAGGCTTCTAGTAATACATATTCAGACAAAACATAAAATCACGCTGTCAGGGACATAATTTTTTTCATATATTTCTTTCATCAAAGATTTTATATCGGAAATGAGAGAATTCTTATCATATAAACAGAACATTATGTATTCATAGCAACTTCATCGTTATTTCCACATACGTGGCGCTATTTATTGAACAAATTTAATATTTATTTTATTATTATTATTTTTTTATTTAATATTCATTGAAAACCAAGCGAATAATTCTACTTAATATCTCACTAATAACTACAAAAATAATACAAAGAAAATGGCATTCTAGTGATTATTTGTGGGCAATATTGTTCAAATTGTTCGAGTGCATGAGTACAATTTCTGGATTATATCCACACACACAGCATTAATACATTTTAGAGCACTATTGCAACTAAACAAGCCTTTCTGTCATACTAAGCAAACTAAAATAAATCATAATGAATTGCTGATTATTACCACAAAGAATAAATTTCGTCGTTAACATTAAAATCAGCATTTTTTCTTTTGAAAAATATGCTTTATCTTGCCATAATAATAAATGATTTAAGCAGATAGCGTACTTTTCTCGTTCAGTTTTTTGCAAATGTGACAAGCAAAATTTCAGTTGCAGTAAAAAAAAAAGAAAAAATGGCTATGTATAACTACATTCGACTAATATAAGTAATTACATTTATTGAGTATGGTTACTATTTTTGCGAGATTTTTTTTCATATGATGAAATAAAATATTCTTCATTTTATCCTTTGTTCATGTGCATTTTACTATAACAATATCAAAGATTGTGGCTAACCTTGAACAACACTAATAGTAAAACAATGGTTACTCTATTGGTACACACATATATATTAACAGTCGTACGATAAATACAACTTTTGAAAGCTTGTAGTTCACTGGATGGAATAGACATTTCTCAACAAGGTTCACTATAAACTAGACTAAAAATAAAGTGGAATTGCAATGAAAATGGTAATTCAAGTAGGAGACACATTGTACAATGAAAAGGATTTAACAAAAAAAAAGAATAATAACAGGTTACAGGACTTTCCATTATCAAAAATTTTATGATAAATGAAACAATTTTAATAACGACGCATTTACATCTTTTATGGGTACAAACAGACAGTTACGTACATATTCATTCAAAAACAAATTATGTCCACAGCAGTAGCACATGTGATAAGCTTAATTTACAGATATATCACAAACAAAGCATTAATTTAACACTGACGATGACAGATTTTTCTTTTCAGCACTTTTTCTTTCCCTTTCTCAAGATGGGTTATGTTTTGATCAAGATTTTGTGAAGTTCCTGAGACAATTCTAAAACATTTGTATAAAGAATACTAAAAACAAAAACTTTGGTCACAAAATACTGCTTACATCTAGCTATCAGTCAAAGGGTTGGTGTACCCCATTCAAAACCTGAATCAGCGATGCTACTGCACACCTTTCAGTATCCCCTGCAATATGCCATAGCAAAACTGAAAGCAGTTCAGGAGAAAAAACAACTGACCAATCAAAGGCCTGCAGACTTTCTTTGAAGATTATAGAGACAGAAAACCTAATTTCAAAGTCACAGTCAACTACAGTGTATCATTATTCTTTTGATGTACATCAACGAACCGAACTACATGTCCATCCAAACAGAGCCTTCCGTTTTGTTGACATATTCCAGGGGTGGATATAAGGACATTGATAGTAACCCCTGGAATATCGAGGACGACATTTAAGGTAAAGAAGATGTGGTTGTGTAAAACGGTTTTTGTTCTCCTGGCAGCAAAGGTAGGATTATTTGTTCATATAAAGTAAACCAACAAATTTTCGCGTGTGATTTATTTAGCGTAATTCGTGTCAATGAAAATTCTTGAAAATAAAATCGCTGCGAAAACATAACAATTACAGCAAGTCAAACAATTTACATCCTCAATACTCCATGGGTTACTATAACTGGCGTCATATCCATCCATGGACTAAAGTGAAACAGAAGACAGCAGAAAACATAGGTAAAATTATCCTTTGATGTACATTAAAAGAATCGAACAATGGTACACTACGGTTGACTGCGTGGCTTTGAACTTTATTTCCAAAGGAATCTCTGCAGGTCTATAATTGGTCAGTTTTTTCTCATGAAAAGCCTTCAGTTTCACTATGAGATAGTCTAGGGGTGGATATAATGACAGTGATACTATCCACTGGAGTATCGAGGATGAACGTTTTATTGTAAATCGTGAACTGAAATCATCGTAAATAAGCCGGTTGGATTGAAAACAGGAAAATACGTTGGTTTAAAATATCTTTGTTTTTCCTCAATATTTGCAATTTAAATAGTCTAACTTACACAAAAAGTAATAACATAGTCGAGGCAGGGAAAAATATCAATTTATCACAATATTTATGTATCTTAATGTTTGTTAACTTTAACACGCCTTATTTGAAATGAACATACTAACTGGTATCGATGCGTTAGATACCATAATGTTAAATATTTACAGTGAATGAATCACAAATGGCGACTTGATAAACACTGACTGTAATCTTTCATTCTTTTGTTCACAAACACATGTACGTAAATCATAACCATGCTATATATTAAATAATGACGGGCATAAAAATTCAAATTTTCATAAATTAATGATTCGTGATTACACTTAGATAGCATAAGATATCCCCATCACTTATTTTGATGGTGATTTGTTTTGCTATACATGTACGACTGACATCTCGCAAAGACGCGAAAATATATACCACACACGAAAAATTATCTGCCCCATTGTATTATATTTGCATGTTTACATTTCTCTGTCTTTAATTAGCACCGAAACAAATGAGTAAATGAAGGATGGCACAAAACTCAAGAGAACAGCTACACGGCAGACTATGTAAGTAACGATTGTTCAGGAACATCATATACGGGAAAAATTTACTGATGACTTGAAATATTTTTATCCAAATCATTTTGATTCAAGAATAGTATAAAGATTATTTCAAAATTCAAAATGCGAAAAAGACTCGTCCACAAATTATCAACAGATTCTGCCGCACATTGTAAGTAAATGTATAAATCAATATCAAGTTACGTTCTCAGCTGTGCTATTTCTTACTTAAAGACATTCTCCATAATATTGCAGGCTATTTTTTTCATATTCCCATTTGGTATCGCTTCGGCTTAAGTAAATCTCATTAAATATCATTTGAACAATCCCATATTTGGTATCGCTTATTAGGATAGCATTAACCATCATTTGAGTTACCAACAATTCCAAAGGCATTGGCAAGAAACAATAACATGTGTGAAATCCATGAAACAATGTACGCATGAAATCAGAAAAAAAAATTATTTCATATACCGGTATATCGATATCTGCAACATTCTTCTTCATAAATATATTAAAAAGATTCAGAGTAGTAAAATATACAAGAATTCTACGGAAGTGGATGTGTCGTCTGCACAGCAGTTAAAACACGACACACTAAGTGAAGTTATCAAGTTATCAAATATTGACGGATTTTAACCAGTATCGAATTCATCCGAGATCTAATTAATATAAAGTAATTTACCAAGTTAAGTTGAAGTCGAAAAATAACTACTAAAGTTATCGCACGGAAACCGTTTTCCGGACGCGGACATAGTATTACCTATGTGTCGCACTTACGTTGCAGGCAACACAAAAGCCATAATTGAGGATACATGCTGAGTTAGAACATTAATTTCAAAGTATTCAAAAAAGCAGTAATTTATTTTATTCTCATATATCTTCTTTATACTTGTCGGGGATTCAATATATCCTAATGAACGTACTTAAAGTGTAAAGTGTAAACGGGTCATCACAGTAACTGTTACATGTTCAGTAGTCACAAAAACTTGTTCATACTAAAACGACGACTTCATGTATTGCAATTACATGTACGTTTATCAGTACTGTTGATATTGATTTTTCAACTTCACTATGAAGAAGATTCAGCAGATCATATTTCTAAAGGACTATCTATGGTTTTGTGCTCATTTTCGGCCCTCAAATCTCATCGAAATTTCAAATCTGTTAATTTATGATTAAATTGTTGAATTCCAGATATCGAGCACATCCCTGATACAAAGGGTATAGTAGTTTTGTATCACAGTAGATGTAGTTACTCTTAATATTATTGTAATCATCTTAGTGTTTATAAATAATGCAAAAGTGAAACTTTGTCAATATAAGCTGGTTTTTCATCTCGAAATCATAGAGCGCATTATTTAACAAACTTTATTTTTTTCCTAAATATATAGATTTAAATGCCTGTATATCTTTTTTTAGTAAATATTTTTTTTTTTTTCAAGATTGTACTCTATTGTTTCACATACAAGAATAACATAGTCTAAAATGACCTGCATTTCACATTTGCTTAATCTATGCACATTCTGTATCGTTACCTTGGCTATTCAAGCTGTAAAATTAGGAAACTATCACTAAAATTGAATCAGGGATATACTAAATACTTCAAATACAACTGATTTTCCAAACACTGAGTTAAAAGTTAACAAATATTGGTAACAAAAAGGGCCCAACCCATACATAGTCCTTTCCAATCTCATATCAACTTAAGCTTTGTAGAGAAAGTTATGTCCATAATAAATACTAAAATATCACTTATATTATTTCTCTGATTCAACTCTTCTTCTTTACACTCCACCTCCTGAACGCTCTACAGATATCTTATCGCGTTCTTGCATCATCTGGGTTACTTGAGCAAATCTTGAGTTGGCCACGTTTCCACTTTTCAATGCACTCATCAGCTAAAATTTAAAAAAAAAATACCAATATAAAAATCACTTATAATTAAGAAAGCAAATCATTTGATTTAAATTGTTTTACATACAATTCATGTTAGTTTCTATTAATTAAATGTTCGTTACTTACATTTTCTGTATTGAAAATCACTATGTTTACTATGCCATGTACTTTAAAGTATTGAATTATTTTCAATTAAATTTAATCAATTTATTTTAATCAGGTTTAAATATAAGCAAATGATTAAATAAGTGAATCAGAACATTTCTTTAATAAAAAAAATGTAAAAAATAATGAATAAAAAAATTAAGTATGTTTTTGTCAAATTTGCATAATGTGCCTCTACCGAGGAAAAGCATGGACAATAAAGTTTCATTGTGCTCTGCTTATCAGTTGTATTAGTTGTAAAGCAGGTGCTTAAGATGTTCCAATCCCAGTGTAGAGAAAACAGTATATTTTACATACTGTAATATTAAGCAAGCATCGATGTCTCTATCTATATAAAATTGCGGAAGAAAGGTGTTCATCAAAAGAGTCATTGAAATGAAATTTCTTCTGTAACTTAGGATCAATATATGGAACTATTGTTTAGCAATGTTTTCCATTTCTATATATATATATATTAAATATTACTAAAAAAAATTAAGGAAAAGTTTTAATTTTTTTAATGGACAAAATAATGTGCATTTTAGTATAATGAGATAAAAACAAAATATATTAATTCCCTGTGAAAATCAAAATACATTCATAATATGATTGTATTTTATGCACCAAACATATCTTGCTCTCTGCATATTTGATTTCATATTAATTACCAGTACACATATTTTCATTTTCGTATAGATACGAAAATGAAAATATGTGAACGAAATTAAGCTAAACATTATAAATAAATTCCCTCTTTGAGAAAACTCTCCATTGTTATCCAATTAAGATATTGCTTTAATGAAGATTTCATTTAGAAATCAATGCAAAAGATTTGTTTTTTGTTATACTTAGTCTACTAAAATAAATGTATCTGCTAGTCAAAAATGTTTGTAATCTGGGTATGTTTTAGAAAAAGAATCGCCACACAAACACACAACATAAAGGTAAATTTCACACACAAGCAATGCTCAGGAAAGGTAAGGAGAAAAGCCAACTTAGAATTAAACCAATTTATGGAATCAAACCCCAAATATTTCACACAAGAAAACTCAAATGAACTATAAGAAATTTGATAATTTTCTACTAATTTTCATGAGATATTGATACTTCTTTAACATTCAATTTATAATATCGATAATTAAATTGTGGTATTCACTGCATAAAAGTTAAACCATCAACTAAAGCATCTCTGAGTTTGTTTTTTTTTTGTTTTTTTTTTTTAAATTATCAAATTATCAAATATTGTTCAACACAATGTATATTTAACAATTATTACTGTTTTTTGAAATTCATAGTGTTATTAAGATAGCATTTCGATTTGTATATTTTCGCCATTAAAATAATGACTATCAATATTTTAAGATAAAAAGATTGAATAGAAAATATTCATATAGCATTAAGCAATTTTAACAAATCTAACATAATTACGCAAATAAATTTGATAGACACTTAGGAGCTTAATGACTGACTATGAAAAACACTAACAGATTATCATATTCAAAATTAACCTGAATACCAAATCCAACAGATCTACTGGTAGATTTCCACAGGAAAGTGATAAACCGGCCCTGTAGTTACATAAATTCTTATCTTAATAAATTGCTTATAATTTATTACAGGCCATTTGGATATATACGGCAAAACTACACGTGCCGGCATGTTAACTCAACCAATCACATCATCAATTTTTGATAAGGCAAAGAATCAATTTTAATATGAAAAGTATTATTCCTACTGGCTAGCAAAGTCTTCCTTAAAATCAGAAAAAATGAATGTTTGGTATAGAGGGGAAATAAAATCTTTTTTTGAACTATGACACAAGTTGGATAAATTATACAGATACTGATAAATGAAAACCCTTTTCCTTGCCAGACAAAAGACTTAAAGACAGGTACATTGGCGGGAGAGATTTAAAAATTATAAACTGAAAATGAAATAGGAAGTTCAGTCAAGCAAAACCCAGTGCGCCAAATGTTACGTAAGCACTACAACAACAGTGTTAAAGGTCAAGGTCATTATCAACCATACATTTTGCTTCAATCTATTTGATAAAAGTCGCGATTTCAATATCCTGTAATTTGAATAAAACGTTCATTTGTAATGGCATATCCCTATGCCAGATGAACTCCTGATATATACCATGTTCTATGCATATCTCTCAGATTCATGGATTCTGTCTTTGCAAATTAGAGTTATTTCCCTTCTGCGTAGGTATTCATTGTGACGTTATTTTATAAGAGTGAAATCCGTATCGTTTACTCAGAAAAATATGACGTTGCGCTCACAAACACATGGCACAATCAATACCTACCCGCAAGGGCAGATAACTCTGTAATATGCAAATACAGAATATTCTATTCATCATTTATTCTCATCCCCAGTTATTATGCATATTTCAGTACCTATTACAAAGGAAACGGTACAGAAAATTACTATACGTAATTCTAGTTGATGTTGACCTTTGACCTTTCTGAGTTATGGAGACATGTTACAGGAAGTGTGTGTACCATGTGACGTTTCTTATATTCGCCTATATCATCTGACTGATTTCTCCAATGATCGTTAAGAGACACCGCTATATTTACATAGAACATCAACTACAACAGCAAAACAATTCAAAATTTTTGATAAAATTTAGCTCTTTGTTGGCGGAATGCAGGTTAAAAGCTTAAATAATACTGTTGGTATCAAAAAAGACAGGAAATTAAAAACAGACATTAAATTGATGGCATGGTAGAGTAATGAAGTAATATTTCTAATAAATACTGTTTATGAAATAAACTTTCAATATCTTCTTTAAATTAGTCTACCGTGGTAATTTAAAAAAAATTCTTAATACTCTATTCAAATCATAAAATTCAATATTTTCTTTAAATCAATTTTTCTTAATACTCTATACAAATCATGTACAACAGAATATCCATGATCAGATTATATGCTTTTTTCAGGTATCATTAATACTAATATAATTAAAATTACCCTCTTGTGTGAATAATACAAAACATATTTCTTTTTTGAAATCATTGATTTAGCAGTGAAATATATCCTAATGCTGTCTGGTAAAAGGCTTCTCAAAAGTTGCTAAATTTACGCTTTTACCATCAATGAAACATTAAGCTTCTTATTTTACTTCAGAATAAAAAAGAAATTAAATTATTTACTGAATCCCCCCCAAAAAAATCATGAAGCTATGATCTATATGAATTGAATTAGGAATTAATTGTGCAGACAACAAAAGCAGAATTATTTATTTCAAGGGTATTTTTTGTGTTGTATTCGACTAACCATCAATTATTGTCCAAATGATAATAATTTTTTTAAGCGATGTTTGTGTCTGCGATGGAGTAGTCAGGTATCTTTAAATCAAATGGAGGTCTAATAAGGTGTACAGTATATACTAAGCTTTTATACAGAGAGCAAGTAAAATATATGATGCATATTTTTTGCTTTTGATACTAATTAATTTGGGTGCACATGTACCCTCGTTGACGACTTGAATTTCACCAGCTGTAAATAGACTCATTCCTTTAATTCTCGAAAAAAACACACCTCTTACCAATAACTTGGGTTGTACAAATTTGTATTACTTTAACTTTTTTCTTGAATTTTCCAATTTCCTTTATCAACGGATTTTAACCAAATTTTGCAATGTGATGATAAGACAATTTACTTGCCCTTCCATTTTATGATATTTGAAATCGAATAATTTCCTGATAATTCATTTTCAAAATTTCAATATTTCGTAAACTGCTAAACTTTTGTGACATTTCTTCCTTCTTACCGAAATGTTGATACAAATCTATTGGTTGCTGAATGGGTATTGTTTTCTCCAAAAATATACAATAGAAAATTATGAGCTGAAAGAATGGAGATTTTCTATATAGGTATGCCAAATTTGGAAGGATCAATTCATTACAGAGATAGAGAAAATTCAAAAGAAAAATACATAAAATAAATTGAGAAAACATGGAATAGTGTTATATGTGAGGGATATCCATCAAAATGATTATGATATCCACATTATACTTTTCAAAACACATACAATAAATCATACTAAATGATTCTTTCTATGATCACTGAATTTCCTGGCTTTATATAGGATTCACTCATGTATTGCAATTCAAACTCATTCACCCCTTAAGTCCCATTTAGACTCTTCTAAATCAAGGACTAGACCAGTCCATTATGAAATATTAGGGGTGAACGAGTGAAAAGATTGAAATGTACACAGAGGTAACTTACATGTAATTGAAACAGGATGTTATTTTAGTCCAGAATGATTTTACAATATTTTTCAGTTTCTTTTGAGACCTTGTTTAATGGGTTTTTTTAAAATATAAATTCCATCAGACAAAGTTATTTGAATATGGGGAGTCATAACTTTTTTTATTACTAAAGAAAAAAAAAAACCCAAAAAAAATGAAAACAATATCGGTTACAATAGAGGCTTCGGACTACCGGGTAATTTTATTTTCTTAAACTTGAATAAATCCTGGTAATTAGCAGAGCTTGTTGCAAAAACAATGAACAAAACCGACTTGTATTGTTAAAGTAGACCATTTAAGGTAATGTACTTAAATTAAATGATAAACCGACGAGTGAATAAAATGTAGGAAATAACGTCTGATGTAAAATTTCAAATCTGTGAATTTCGACTTTGATCAAATGAAATTCAAATGCAACAAAATGCAACAAAAACTGAAAGCAAACAAGAAGACTGTAGTCAAACTTCTATCACTTTAGGCCAAAATATATAATAAAGATGGATTACTGGTTTGTGTTTTTATTAAATGACGCAGAAGATAAAGGAATATACTGGGACCTTACCAGTAGAAGTGATGGATCAGTAGTCATAATTTGGGAAAAACTGAATAATTTGCATCAACACCATCATGCAGTATTCATCAGCAGCTCCAGATGTTCGGAAATCTGGACGCACAATAAAATATGCAAACAATCACGACTACTGTTCCGTCACGACTACTGGTAGGGTCCCACTCCCAGTACAGGTAAATAAAATATTCTATCTGCAGACTTAATTTGTGGGGTTTTTTTTCTACATGAAGCAAAATATTGCTTTAAAATAGTCTAACCACTTTGTATGTCAAAGCAGATGTAACGATAGAAGACATTTTATCTAACGACAATATTTATTTTCCTGGTCAAAAAACTAAAATAAAGGTGCATTTGTGCTTTACTACATGAAGCAAGAAAAATTTTAAGTGAGTTGATGCCACATCTCTGTATGTTTAAGCGGAGAACAGGAGGTAACATTATTCTCTTATTGTGATGGTTTAAAGATAGCTTTCTATCTTGTGTAAGAAATATTTGCTCTAGGTCAGGACATCAATTCATATTCCCAATTAATATTGATTCAATAAATAAACATACAAATGTATACATTTTTATAAAATAGAAAAGTTAATGTTGAATCAATGAATTAATATCTAATATACATTTTTTTTCATTAAATACAAAAGTAAATATTGAATCAATGAATGAATATTTAATTAACTTCAAAAATTTTATTTTAAAAAAAAGTAAATATTGAATCAATGAATGAATATTCAATTTACCTTAAAAAATTTATTTAATAGAAAAGTTAATATTGAATCAATGAATGAATATTCAATTTACTTTAAAAATTTAATTTATTAGAAAAGTTAATATTGAATCAATGAATGAATTTTTAATTTTAATGAGGAAAAACGGTATAAAGCTAGTATATTAATAATCCGAAATAAAAGGCCAAAATAAATAAATTCAAAGTAAAATCAAAATCATTTAATTTACTTTAAAAATTTAATTTATTAGAAAAGTTAATATTGAATCAATGAATGAATTTTTAATTTACTTTAAAAATTTAATTTATTAGAAAAGTTAATATTGAATCAATGAATGAATTTTTAATTTACTTTAAAAAAATTATTTATTAGAAAAGTTAATATTGAATCAATGAATTAATATCTAATTAACTTTTTTTTTTATCTAAGTCACTGTATCATTATAACTATACATATATTGCCTTGAAAATTTAACAGTATTTTGTCTACACAGTTGAAATTACTTCTTTGCCCCATATATACTGGTCAACAATAATTAATTATTTTACAGATTAAAATTGCACCAATAAACCTTTATATGTTCAATTTTAACAATTTTCAAAATGGATCACTTCAAGAGGACAAAATCAACTCTTTTTAGAGTAAAAAGATTTTTTTGGTGTGTAGAATAGTTAGTAGAGCACTACTGTGTGTATGTACCAGATATGTTGAGATATATTTTGGCCTGCTTAATGACAGATAACAAATATCAGGTCTCACTCGTCAGGGTCCAGGATTGACGCAATTTGAGTTAACTTAGAAGTCTGAATTCCTCTGCCATCCTTTTTATGGGCCTGAACTGCACTAAGTAGCTAATTATAGACAACATTGTATTATATTATTTTAATGTTGATTTTATTTTATTTATGTTGATTTGTTTTAGTAATTAAACAATTTGTCTTTTCAATATAGGTGGTGAGGTTTGATTCCATATACATCTCCCAATTTGTAGGGTTGATGAATAAAACCAGAAATAGCTTAATACAAAACCATCCCACCTCCATATAAAATTTGGGCAGAGCTTGAACCGATGAAACAAGACCTTTTCACCAGTCATATCCTTTATCAGACCTTGTCCCATTTAAAGACAAAAAATAATTTCCCGACAAACATTTGTAGATTTCCATCAGATTGTAAAATATTATAGCAGATTCCTTTTTTGACAAATGCTTAATTCTTTTTTTTTGTAGCCTTTCTTTAGTTTGTTACAAGCATTTTAAAGAAATTAGTATCTTTGTGTATGAAATATAATATGAAGGTTGAGCGTTTTCTTTATCTTACCTGTAAAAATTCACCGAGATCTACTTGAGCATTTTTGTTTAAGTCTACTTCATTGAGAATGTCGTGGAGTTGGTCCTCAGATACTCTTTCTCCGATTTTCTGTGTGTAAAATCAAATCAATATTAACCATAAGGAAAAACACGGAAACAACTAAATGTGAATCAATATTACAAAGATAATTAAACATCATTAAACAAATGTAGAAGTGTTGTATAAGCAATTTTGGGGAAAATATGTTAATTATTAATTAACGATTCTACATCGCTGATGAATGGTATTTTTTCTCTATCAAAAAAAGGAGCAGATGATTTAGTATTTTTCTTCAGTTACAAAAGTTACCTACTTTACACCCTTACCACCATTGAAAAGTTTAATGCTTTTTATTTTAGTTAAATATAAATATAAAATAATAATTAATTGCGTCCCGAAAAAACTATGCACTATGCCATATATGGAATGTAGTACTGAATGTGCATACACCAAAAGGAAAACAAATTATTTTATATCAATTTTGTGTTAATTTAACACATATATATACATGATTAAACACTAATTATTGTTTAAATGATGAGTATCGTTTATGCTTTGTCGGCAATGGAGCATCTTTTAAGATATAGGTTGTGGTCAAAGGAGGATAACCCTGATACATATATTTCTAAAAAGTATTCAAAATCTTGGCCGAGTCATAGAATTCACCTTATTTTCCTAACAACTGAAATTTTAAAAACTGCTCTTATAATGATATAACTTCGTCTGTCTTGAAGAACATTTGGTTTGGTTTGGTAAAATATAAATTTTATTTCTATTACAATGCATTCATTACCAAACAAGTTATACAACTTAGGAAAAACACTCTTGATGGCCCAGATGTAAGCGCATGAGGAGTCTTAGTGTGGGAGGAAACCGGAGTGCCAGGAGAAAACCCATGTGATCGGGTTTGGTAGCTTGGTTTGGTAGGCCTACTTGCAGCTAAGGTCATTTGAGGACGGCCTCCCATGTTAGCAACATAAAGAACAAAGCACATTGACATTTTCTAGGCTGGATTAACTAACCTTGAAGTATTTACGAAGGTCGTTGACAGTTATGTAGCCTTTATGGTCACTGTCCAAGGTCTTGAAACGGTTCACATATAGGTTGATTTCATCTTTGGTGAAGTTAATAGGCACATTCTTAGCCCCTGTTCCCAGGTCCAGACCCATCTCTCTTCTTAGAAAGGTCTTAGCGTGGTCTATTTCTTCCTGAAAAATATGTATTCAACCGATCAAAATTTAGCAAAATGAATTATTTAGCAACTGAAATTGAACATACAGTGAATTATTCAGCTAATCATAATTGAGTATACAGTGAATTATTCAACCAATCAGAATTCAGCATACAGTGAAATATTCAGCCAATCGAAATTCTGCATACATTGAATTATTCTGCCAATCAAAATTCAGCAAACAGTAAATTTTCCCAAAACCTATCCTTCTCAAAATCGGTCACCTCTTAATATCAATCAAAATAGTGATGTATATGTATGGACTTCTACTTTCTGTTAGTAAGAATCTACACAAAACCGATCACTCGGAGTTCTGTATATCAAACAGATTTTGTGTCCAGCACTCATTTAAGGGAATTCAAGCAGAATTCAAGAGCAGTGATAAGCAAATTGAAATCTAACTCAAGAAACTTAATGAACATTTCACCTTCTGTTTTTTCTTGTTCCACTTCAATTCCTCTGCCATAATCTCAACAATTCTTGGCAAGGCTTCCTCCGCCGCATGGACATTACAGAAGGTAAGACGAGTACGACGTGCGAGGACGTCGATGGCTCGGCAAGCGTACTCCTTCACTGCGTACCGTACCTAAGATGGTATAAATAGTTCAGTACAGCTGCAAACTTAAAATAACTATGTTGCTAGCTGAAAGAGAAGGTTAAGTCATGGTTCATAATGTTTTGAATATATTTTTCAACTAAAATCAATCTAATGAGCATTTCCAAAAGTTCTGTTACACATGCATATTTACAAATATACATAAAGTACAGAAATATGTAAACCTTGTTAATACAGGAATCAGTTTTATTCATCTTATTTATCTTCATCTCATTATTTTTTTTTTCGAAAGCTTTCTCAGAGACAAATTGTCAGCAAATTTTAACATTGTAACAGAACTTTTGGAGGGCAGTGTATTCAAATGTACAAACCAGAAATGCTTGTATGACATAATTGCCGTTACAACTATCTGAAATCTGAATGAGACCGGACAGAACAGGAAATTCTGGAGATCAAAAGTGACCCAGTTTAAAAACCAATACAAGACATAGTTTCATTCGATCCCCCGCCAATGAGATATCAAAGCTGAAGTAAATTTGATTTTGTGGAGACTATGTGTATGAAACAAGAGGCCCAGCAGGGCTGTTATCGTCACACTGGTTTTTTTTGTTAGTAATGTATTCAACAAGACTGCAGACAATTAGTAGAAAATAAGCCAAAAATTGAACTCCCAAAGTTTTAAATTTTGAATCAACACCATTACAATGATGCTATTGGATACCATATCAATATCTGCTATCCAATACATGGTTCGAAAGACAAAGTAATTTATATAAAATAGTAGGCCTATTGAACCTTTTGACTCAGCATCTATTGCTGTCTAAGCTTCCGGGGTCAGTCCCCCTATCATTTGTCAAGATTTCAAATCCCAACCCTTATAGGCTCTACCATTGCAATTTATAATGTGCTCTTCCATTCTTAGTTGCAGAGGAAGAAGTCGTTTATATGGAAATAGCTAAATTGAACCCCTTTTGAACGCCCACCCTTACAGGCCCCGGGGGGTCTAGCCCATCATTTGCAAAATTTTGAATTCAAACCCTATAAGGATGTAACCATTGCATTTATGAGCGGTAATCCCATGTTAATGCAGAGAAAAAGTTATTTTATGGAAATTGACCACTTTTGACCCCTGCCGCCCTTCAGGCCTCCGGGGGTCAGCTATCATTTGCACAATTTTGAATTCCCACATCTTTAAGGATACTACCATTGTATTATGGGTGCTAATACGGCTTAGTTTCAGAGAAGAAGTCGTTTATATTGCAAATAGCCAAATTGGCCCTCTTTTGACCCCGCCCCTCAGGCCCCCTGGGGGTCAGCCCCATCATTTGTCATATTTGAATCCCCATCCTATAAGGATGCTACCATTGCATTATGGGTGCTATCCCATGCTTTGTTTTCAAGAGAAGAAGTCGTTTATATGGAAATAGCCAAATTGAACCCTTTGACCCCCGCCCCTCAGGCCCCCCGGGGTCAAGCCACATCATCTTGTACAATTTTGAATCCCCAACTATAAAGATACTACCATTGCATTAGAGGTGCTTCTCATGCTTAGTTTTCAGAGAAGAAGTCGTTTATATGGAAAATAGCCAAATTGACCCATTTGACCCCGCCCCTCAGGCCCCCGGGGGTCCTGCCCCATCATTTGTACAATTTTGAATCCCCACCCTATAAGGATGCTACCATTGCATTATGGGTGCTATCACCATGCTTTTGTTTCAGAGAAGAAGTCGTTTATATGGAAATAGCCAAATTGAACCCTTTTGACCCCGCCCATCAGGCCCCGGGGGGTCAGCTCCATCATTTGTATACATTTTTAATCCCTACCTCTAATCGATACTACCATTGCATTATGAGTGCTATCTCATGCTTAGTTTCAGAGAAGAAGTCGTTATATGGAAATAGCCAAATTGACCCATTTGACCCCGCCCTTCAGGCCTCCCGGGGGGGTGTCAGCCCATCATTTGTACAATTTTTGAATCCCCCCTCTCACTCTATAGGATGCTACCATTGCATTATTGGTGCTATCCCATGCTTGGTTTCAGAGAAGAAGTCGTTTATATGGAAATCAGCAAATGGACCCCATTTGACCCCGCTCCTCAGGCCCCGGGGGGTCAGCCCATCATTTGTACAATTTTGAATCCCCACATTCATAAGGATGCTACCATTGCCATTACGGGTGGCTATCCCATGCTTGGTTTTCAGAGAAGAAGTCGTTTATATGGAAATAGCCAAATGGACCCCATTTGACCCCGCCCCTCTAGGCCCCGGGGGGTCAGCCCCATCATTTGTTACAATTTTTGAATCCCACCCTATAAGGATGCTACCACTTGCATTTATGGGTGCTATCCACATGCTTGGTTTCAGAGAAGAAGTTTTATATGGAAATAGCCAAATTGATCCCTTTTGGCCCACGCCCTCAGGCCCCTGGGGGGTCAGCCCCATCATTTGTACAATTTTCAGTTAGTAGCCCATAAGGATGCTACTAGCCAACATTTTGTGTTGAAATCCGACACAGCGTTTATGGAGAAGAAGTCGATTGTTGACGGGACGGACGGACGGACGGACGACGGACCGACCGGAATGACGGACGACGGACGACGGTCGACAGGACGCGGACGCCGGACGCCACGGTATGGCATAAGCTCACCTTGGTCCTTCGGACCAGGTGAGCTAAAAAGGAAGTTGAGCTAAAGAAAGATGGAGTATAATTCAAGTAGAGCGGGGCTGCAATTGTTGAATCAGGTATATGTCAGCCTTGACATTTATATTAGACTATATACACAAAGATGGGTGGAGTTTTGCAAAGTAACATTTACCATTTACCATGATATTTTCAGCAATGTTTCCATGGTAACGGAAAAAGTGCGAAAAATGAAAACCTAAAAATAGCAAAAGGTACTACTAGACCATAAAAAGAATGTGTCTATGAAGTTTCGTGGAAATATCTCTGCTTGTTTTAGAGTTATACTACGGAAAGGAACCTGCTACAAAAATATGATATTTTCAGCAATGTTTCTATGGTTACAGGAAAAGCACAAAAAGTGAAAACCTAAAAATAGCAAAAGGCACTACTAGACCATAAGAACAATGTGTCTATGAAGTTCCGTGCATATATCTCAACCGGTTTTCCAGTTATACTGCTGAAACGAACCTGGTACAAAAATATGATATTTTCAGCAACGTTTCCATGGTTATGGAAAAAATGCAAAAAATGAAAACCTAAAAATAGCAAAAGGCACTACTATACCATAAGACCAATGTGTGTATGAAGTTTCGTGGAAATATCTCTACTGGTTTTAGAGTTATGCTCCGGAAACCATTCGGACGGACGGATAGACGGAGCCCATTTGTATATACTCCGCCAACTTTGTTGGGCGGGGGATAATAATTAAATAATCAAAACTATATTGGATGGAAAAGTGCACAAAAAGATTCTAGAGTTAAAACAGTTTTAAAAATTGAAATAATCAATTCAATAATTTTTACATTTATTTTACAAAGTACATGTACAGCGGAATCTTTTTAATGACATGTTCCATTAGTATGACTAAAATATGATATTAAAAGGAATATGACATTAACCAACATGATATTAATGTAACAGATTGTGTACAAACCTCGGCCTCAATGTATGGGAATTCCTCGTGTAAACGTTTGCCAACGACTGGCCATCGTTTGCCGGTCAGAGAGGCCAGTTTGGCCACTTTGAACGCTTTATCACCGTAAGTACTGGCTAGATGCTGGGCTACCTACAATCACAACAAAGGTTTGTCAAATCTTAAAGATGCTCCACCACTGACAGCGCATAAATGATATTCATTATATGAACAATAATTGGTGTTTAAACGTGTATATATATGTCTAATTAACACAAAAAATAATACAAAATAATTTATTTTGCCTTTAGGTACATGCGCAATCAGTACTTCATTCCATATAGGATATAGTGCCAAGGAATTTTTTCGGGATGCAATTAATTATTTTTCATATTTTTAACTTGAAGACAAAATTAGAAGCTCAAACTTTTCCATGGTGGTAATGGTGTAAAGTAAGTAACTTTTGTAACTAAGAAAAATACAAAAATCGCCTGCTCTTGTTTTTGATAGTGAATAAAGACCATTTGTCGGCGGTAGAGCATCTTTAAACTTTTATACAACAGCTATAATCTTTTGAGATAGCATCACTGTAAATACATAAAATTTTATTAATTTCATACATTTTCATTACTGTATTCAAAATACTTTTATTTTGATATATTTGTATATAAACAGTGAATGCAATAAGCTACCAATTGATCAATAATTTCTAAATATTATATGATTAATTGTGAGGTCTAGATCTTTTTTGAGACACCAATCAAGCTTCATTTAAAATCAAAATGATGATAATCAACCATTATGATTGATTAAAATACAAATATATGGGTTTTATTAGTTTAATGTCCTATTAACAGCCAAAGTCATCTAAAGACATGCCAGGTTTGTTAATGGAGGAAAGCCAGAGTACCCGAAGAAAATCCAAAACGGTCAGTACCTGGCAACTTCCCCATATGGGATTTGAACTTGCGACCCACAGGTGAAGGGCTTCTACGTGTTAATATGTCGAGACATCTGAACCACTCGGCCACCCATTAAGTTACAAATATGTAAATAGTGCTTATTGCAATTGTTTTTGACATGTCATAAAACAGTAGGAATCTAGCTCGGATATGATGTTTTTGTCTACTGAGACAATTGTGTGACGTCATATACAGATTTATGACATCAAAACTAGCTGTGACATCACAATAGTGTTATTACACATGTGTCTTACAATATTTATGACATGGCTGTATGCCAATAGGCCAGTTATGTGATAGATACTGTTAGCCATTTATTAATTCCAAATGAATCAACCATACTGAAGATTTGGCAGGCAGCGCACTGATTGGCTAACCATAGGGATCCTGCGGAGGTGACCCCAAACTGTGTATTGTTAGATCTTGTATCGGAGCGTAAGGTAGAGCATCGAAGTGGAGCGGAATTACAAGTCTAATATTCTTGGTACCTTGGATGGTCTTTATAAACAGATTTGACTGTATATCATGTAATACTTACATCGTTCTCGAGACCGAAATCCTGGACAAGTCTGATAAAGAAGGTGGGTGTGTAGCCATGTGCCCCGTCGAGTAGTAAGCCCTTTGTACGACACTTTGTTTTTGGCTTTAGATTGCACACTTCCACAGCTCGGTCTACTGTTTCTTCGGCCATGTGGCGATACGTCGTCCACTTTCCTCCTGTAAGTATGGTGTCAAATCAATTAAAGATTCAATTATATAAAAGATGATAAATTTCTTTACCTATTCTAGACATTTTTTTCTACAATGTCTTACATTGTTAAAGGCCCACTCTCTTTCTGAAACGGCTTTTATTTTTTAAAATGGGAATGTAAATCGAGAACGATATTTTCATAGAGTCGCAAAAGTTATCAACTTACCGTTAATACTACACTTATCATCACCTTCTGAACAATTTAATTCAAATAAATAAAAATGTTAATTTTCATAAAGCAGGTATTCTAATGTTTCCCGCTATCATCCTAAATACCGCACAGTAGTTGATAATCACTGCGCCAGAAGGCCAAACAGCGAAATGAAACCCAACTGTTATCATATATTACGCAGGAAATCTTGCGTAAACTTCACATTTTTACCTCATCTTAAGCCATCGATATATATATTCTTATGTTATTTATGATTTTTAAAAACCTTTAAATTTGGCTCAAGAAAGGTAGTGGCCCTTTAAACCTGATTTTCGGATAAATAAAGAGCTATCGTTCATGTACCAGAATAGCTGCTATACATCAATTCATGTGAACCTAATTAACTTTTGTTTATATTATGCAATACTGGTAAGGGCTGTTCCAGCAAAACATATATGGCACCTAGGGAAGGCACTTTAAAAAATAGTATGTGCCATGGTGGGTTCAAAATAAAATCACTTCTGTGCCAGGGTGGCGTTTCAATAAAATCCCTTCTGTGGGTGGGCCTATCTGAAGCATTTGTAACCTTTTGAAATAAAATGCAAGTTTTATGTTTTATAATGTTGCTCAGTCATCCTGAAACTACAAAAATACAAAAATAAATATTGAAAAAAATGTTAATTTCTGACAATATTTAATGTGTAGTTCATCTTCAATAAAAAACAATTATTTTATTTTCTGAGTATTTTGATATAATAATGATAGACTATTTATCTAAAACATATTATATTCATTCAAACTTGACAATGGTACAAAGAAACAATAGATTAGTTTTGGCAAAATAACAGATCTTTATTTAAATTCACTGGTATTAAGTCGAGGGGAAAGTTGCAGTTCACAAGCTTAAGTGTGAATGTTCAGATGTCTACTCATGCATTATGCTTGCGAAACACTTCAGTATGTTTAGAAGATTTTACACTGGTTCTACAAGGATTGTACCCTTATACAAATTTAGTAGTAGATGCAACATATCAAACAAAAGTTCACTGCACCATATACAGTGCAATTTTGTCCTAGGACTCTTTGGTGATGCTAGAATTCAAAATAATCAAAAGTGTAAATCCAAATACAAATCAGAGTGAAATAAAAAATTAAATCGCTTCTATGCCATGGTCTTGTTCACAAAAAAATAGATATGTGTGTGGGTCAACAAAATTGAAAATCACTTCTATCGGTGGGTCGCCCAATTTCAAAGTGCCTTCCCCCCTACCATATATGTTTTACTGGAACAGCCCTAATTGTTTTTTGGGTTTTTTTTTATTAAAAATACCCTCTCCAGTAAAACATGGTTTACATAACAAACATCAAGGGACCAACAATATAAGCATTATTTGTTATGCACATATTACAACCATCTGATAGGAAGATTGATGGGTTGATGGAGAATGAAAATTACTGTGTTATAACCATGAACTATTTGTAATCGTGTTCATAACAGACCCATTCTAATTTATTATATAGGAGCTTTTATGAGACATTTGACTTTGGTTTATTATATGTCCTATTAACAGCCAGGGTCATGTAAGTACGGCCTCCCATGTATGCAGTGTTATGTGTATGAAGTGCAGGTGTGTGTTTTTGGAGACTGCGGTATGTTTGTGCCTACTTGTATAGTGGAACTGTTGCCCTTTTTATATAGTGCTATATCACTGAAGCATGCCATCAAAGATACCAAGCAACATACCCCACCTACTCACAGTATATTGACAATGTGATAGGATAGACATGGGTTACACCATAGGTTTCTTAGTTTCATGGCAGAGCAGTAAGAAATATTGATTATTTTACATGATGTACCTGTGTTAGTGATGAGATTATGGCAGAGCGTAAGAATTATTGATTATTTTTCTTGATGTACCTGCCATAGTAATGAGATTATGGCAGAGTGTAAGAACTATCGATTATTTTTCCTTACGTACCTGTGACAGTGATGAGATTATGACAGAGCATAAGAATTATCAATTATTTTTCATGACATAACTGCAATACAAATGAGATTATGGCATAGCGTAAGAATTAACAATTATTTTTTATGACGTTTTGGCTGAACATTAAGAATTAAGGCTTATTTTTCCTGGCGTACCTGCTATAGTGATGAGATTGTCGGGAGTGACTTCTATGATGTGGTTCCTGGCTATAGACTGTGTGTCAGCCTTGTTAGGATCACACACTAGGGGTCGAATACCGCACCAAGCTGACAATACGTCGCCTCGCCGAACTGAAACAGAGAGCACAGACAGATTATCAACCGATTCCAGTACCAGGCAAAATGGACGAACTTGATTGTAGAGATATCAAATTTCAAGTAAAACTTTTTCTTTGTTTACTCACTTAATGCTTTTGTCTAGGGCTAATTAAACCATGAACTTTGGTGCCTGATTTCGCTGGCAATAAATCAAATACTGAAGACTAACTACGTCATTTTTATGAAATTTATGTAAAATTTTATTAGAACAAATAGATGGAAAGTTCAGAGTCCTAGGTTCACATAGATAATGTAATATGATTTTACTTGCGATCTTCAACTGTAATATTATTTCTTCACTAACATAGGCTTATAAAACAGCATATCATGACTATATATAATAAAAAGAATTCAAAATAGAACAATCTTCCAAGTTTGAACAATTTATGAAAGAACCAATGAAAATTCTACACTGTCGAGTATCATGACTACAGAAGTTGTTTTACGCAGACCCACTATTAAATGAAAACTCAAATAGTTTAATATCAATTTAATGCTGCAATTTTTTTGTCCTTTTCGCACAATCAAGGATGAAGCACTGGATCAACAAGGACAGCTAGTCCGTGACAATCCGCCATCATCGTTTATGGGCCGTGTATACATCTAGCACCATCCGGGTCTGTCTGGCATGACTATACTGGTCCGGAGAAAAATTAAATATATAATTTTTTTCATAGGAACTACACAGACTAAAGTTGCCTGTGCTGACTTGGGTATGATCTTTTACTCCAGAAGAACATTGGTATATACAGATCAGTGGGAAAGACATTTCAGACATTGTGCCTCATCCTTGAATGTGTGAAAGGGGCTTATGTACACTCAACATTAATCTCACAGCTCTTTTACACATACTTTCTACATCAGGGTCCAGGTAATGGCGGATTTCATTGAGAATAAACTGTATCTCTTTTTCCGTGGGAGATGGAAAATCTGTCACCTCACAGGCTTCATCTGTTGTTCCTGGATAGTGAAAAAAATTAAATCATAGGAGCTTATTTCAATCAATGTTAAGTCTAGAGCTGCATTCTTTATTCTCTCTCAAATTCATTGTATACATTATTCTGCAATGAAGTAAAATCATAGAAGATTCAAAGAAAAGCAACTGAAAATGAAAAAAAATCAGAAACATCCATGAGATTCATTGCAGAATTATCAAGCATCCATGAGATTCATTGCAGAATTATCAAGATAAGTTAAGAATACAAGGTATACTGTCCTGAAGAAAAAAAATATATATTATAATTAAG